>JBCEWB010060223.1:0-13722 GCA_039654565.1 Peronia peronii
AGATAGATAGATAGATAGATAGATAGATAGATAGATAGATAGATAGATAGATAGATAGATAGATAGATAGACATAGAAAGAGACAAGCCAACAAGGATAGCTTAGCCATTGACATGGATCAATCAGTCATTTCCAGTATAATAGCAGCGAAAGAAGAAAGGGACCGCGTTGCTTTATCGACTGACTTGCATAATTTATAAAAATAATTAGAAATACTGCAGTCTTGCCTAAACTAATTATGAACTATTTATACTATCACGAGTATAAGTTTAAGAATTACATGTAGTCAGATCTCCTTAGAAAAGCCACACATTACCATGGCAATACTGGCATTTTTGTGCGTGTTAATTGCCCGATCGAAACTGAGAAATAACACGTGTAACTGTTTTAATGGTGGCAATTATCGACTTTGGTATTTTCTCCGAAATAATAAGAAGGCGAGGCGGAGGCTGGTTCAGGCAAAACGATTTTCCTGTTTGACAGTGAAATTCCTTTTTGCATCGCTAAGCAAGCAAAACTGTAGTACAGAATGAAAGCCTATACAGAATAGCGTACATGTTGATATCATCAATACATTCGGTACAACCTGGGAACTAAACTGCTTAGCCTGTGAGACCAAAAAGCATTTGAATTTGGTCACTCAGTAATTATAGAAACTGTTTTATTATTAGTGAGAAAAATAGCATGCTGTTTTCAGTTATGGCATATACGCCCTTTTGTCAAAAGTTCGAGTCCATTACTGGCTTAATTTTCGTGAAAGGTTTGGCTCTTGTAGTGGAGGCGAACCATCTCATCTTGCTCTCACCGGCCTTCTAAGCCGATTGAAGCCAGACTGTCCGTCCACGAAAACAACTCTTTACACGGCTACCTTGCCTTGAATCTATTTTCAGACTGTCATTCCTTCCCCCCCCCCCCCATTTCTGTTTTTCTCCCTCTCCTTACCAGTCTTCTTTCCTTCAGTCCACCCTATTTGATCATGGTCATAGATTTATATTTACTCTCTGGATCTTTCTAGCCTTGTTCCCCCGCGGGGGCCCGGGGTTTACAGGTAGGTTCTCTGCTTCCAACTGCAGGCGGTGTAAGCCCGCCATCGGTGGGATGTTTCTCATGGAGTGCCATCCTCGACGTTCCAGGAGTGACATCTCTTCTCTCGCTCCTTGCACCTGTCTTCTGTCCCGCTTTCTTCGCTCTCTTCTTCTTGACGTGTAAACGTATCTTACCGCTTTTGACACAATATAGCCGTAATCGTGCTGATGTGCCGTTAAACCCCAACACAAACAAACAAACACCATTGTTATGTTGGTACGTTTAGGACTATTGGTGCTCCCTATCGGTGATCATCATTTGGTAAATATTAAATGCTAAATCTACTTACTACATGCTTCTTTCAATGTTGATATCACTCTTTCTGTCCCTGTATGCTAATTTGAAGTTTTCTGTTGTTTTTTTCTTTCATCTCCGCTTGATCAGTTGTTGTCCCCCTTCGTTGATTATCTCCCCCTGTTTGGCCAATACTCACCCCGTGACCTGTTTTACCCACGGGCGCCCACTTCCCTGTGACCATCCACTTATCCACCTTGTAATCCCTTTCCCTTGTTTCCCGCATCTTCTTCACAATATCATTAAATTCTCATCTTCTCTTTGTTCTCACTCCCGGCGCAGCTTGACAAGGTAAAGACAACTCAATCAAAGCTACCTAATTCTGAGCCGAGACTTTGGACTTTCTCCCCACTCCTTGTTCTGAATTCACTATGGCTTCTCTATTTCAAACCCAACACAATCTGATGTCATTTCCCCACTACAGATACAATTTTTGAGAAAAAAAAAACAGCGGGTGGAGAACAAATTAATGTCATTTATAAAAGACGTGGACAAAAAATACTGGCGGATCTGATCGATAATGAAATAAAGATTATCCCAAATTAAGGATTCTCCTGAGGGTTTGGTGCTTTCTGTCTCAGACTGTGACAGTGAAAATTATACAATTCGTGAATTATCGAGTGATACATCTATACTATAAATCTGCAAAGCCTTATGGACTCGAAAACTACTGAATGTAGCTACATGAAATTTAGCACACAACATTGTTGCATAAAGATCTGTGCTTCTATTTACTATGTTTGACGTTATTCCAAAAAGGCGATAGTAATTGAATAGTTAACTCGCCAGAATGTTTCATCCGAATTGTACGTTCGATAGAATGACGCGTTCAAAACATTGAACACGTTTTCTTTGAGCAACATTCAGTTTAATCATCGAAAATTTCAACATCGAGGTGCGCACGCTTGCCATACATTTCAAGTCGCAGGTAGTATCGATTTGACCTGCATGTAAATAATCTCCCACACAGGCCGTGGGTTCTCCTCTAGTATAACATGATTCTAAAGTTTGTGAGTCTTTCTGGCGTTAAAGAAAATATGTCTTTGTTTTCCTTCGAGTCGTAATAAAATGCTCGGAATATACGTAATTTCGAAGTCTATACTTGACCACAATAAAATGAAGTAGGAGAAGTTTTACCAGCAGTTGATTATTTCCACGGAACCCATTCAATAGGCTATGTTATTACTGTTGTAATTCAATAAGTTTGGTTGGGTACAAACAAACAAACAAACAAACAAACAGACAAACCAAACAGTCAAACAGAAATACCCAAAATATACTTAGCCGTTTTGTACTGCAGTCATCGTCCTTTCCTCCTCCCATCTGTTTCTAATGTTCTCTCGCTCTTTCTCTTTCACTCTTTCTCTCTGATAAATATACGTGTGCGTACCCATTTGTGTAATTCTTTCGCTTGAAAGATGTAACCATCCGTGAATGTTAGTACAGAGCTACAATTTCCCAATAATGTAGAGTGTAATTCTCAGACACAGAACTAGCGCCAGATTCATCTTCAAGAGATGATCTAATGACTCTGGTAACAGTTCGATTCATTCCATTGCAGGTGGCGACTCCTGCCGGCTCCCGTCTGGACATCCGCCTGCCCAGCATTCCTTGCTCCATGAGACAGCGCAAGGATCTCCGGCGCGCGCTGGTTGGCGCAATGGGAAATGAGGTCAAGATCACTGTTCCCACCCAGGTGACCGTCAGTGAACCAGAGAATGACATAGACAAGAGCTCTGATGCTGAAGAGAGTGAGTACCTTAGTCATCTTTAACCTTTGATTACCAAAACCACAGTCTCTAAAATTTTGGCGAAACCCGTGGACTTGGCCATCCATTTAATATGCCGCCTTTTTTTCCTGTGAGTCTCCACGGAAGCAATCACATTTAAGAACAAATTATGGCGAGAAACCATATTGAGTCATGAACGTTGTCAATGCAACCCCTGTTCATCGAAAATATACATTGTTTGTGGCAGCGTTGATATGTAGCCTACACAAATGGCACAAGTTATTGATTTTTACCACAGAAAGTGGTAGATACAAGCACAAGGATATAGCAGTCAGACATTTAGATGTATGTGCTCACTGGTCAAATAACAGAAGTCTGATTTTAATTCTGAAACTTGAACTGACAAGTCCTTTGAGTTAAGATTGTCACAGACTCGTAAATGAGGTGGTCTACTTTCTGCTTTCTGTCCTAAGCCATTACATTGAATGAAGAAACATTACTTTTGCTGTCGATGCCAAGATTTTGGACTGAAAGGCCCCAACCTGGGCGATGTCTGATGATGAATTTACCGAAGAGTTAGACGTTGATTTTACGTGGTCACAACTGACTAGAAATCGACATTACCACACAACCGTGAATTTAGATGAATGCACTAATCAAATGTCACAAGAAAAAAAAAGAAGAAAAACTTTTATTTGTCACTGAAAGTGGAATTCCATTCACGGCTAATGAGACATAATATACAGGGGTTCCAGAACCTACCTTGCACTTACATTGTAGTTATTCGACTATTAACTGAGACTAAATGACACTGAAACGGGATGATATATTTAGATAGCGAACTTCGTTAACACAGTTCAATGACTGCTCACATTCTCGATCAAAAACAATTAGGGTTGTTACCTTTATCTGAATATTTCGTCATCGTATTCATCGTCGGCATCCGTTCGTCTCGAGAGAAGATGGTGTAGCGCTAGGATTGGGGATGGCATCTTCTAGAGTGGCTGTTCATCAGAACATTGTTAAACAGTATAATTATATAGTAAATAAAACACATTCATCAGTTTTATTTTCACTCTTGAAATTACAAGATGTACGGTTACTTATGTAACACAGATCTATATTCACACTCACGTGCATATAAACTTAAATGTCATGAATAGCATGAGTACAAGGCAGACTCAAGAAAACTTTCGTTTTCATAAACATATTTTATCTCTGATGACAAAGATAAATGGAAATATGAGACAGAGAATATTAATACTAAGTCAGCATATTTTCCTTGGTTGCTGCTAACAAAATGTGGCTCTCAAAAACTGTGTCACAACGAATAATATTCTTTTCAAGCTTGTCAAAATCATCTCACGCCCCTCTTGTTCTTCCTGTCTTCTATAGAATAGAATGTCATCCGTTGTCTTAATGAGCTTTTGACAGTTCGTTCTTTGTTCTTCTGTTTTGATGTACTTGTTCCCACAAAATGTCAGAGGCAGACAAAATAACCGACTTTTTATACAAACTGTACGGCAGTTTATTCCCTTTTGTACAGACTGTACGGCAATTTATTCCCTTGATGCCTCTGATGTTCATGGACCCACCGTGTTTTAGTTTGTCAATAATGAAGTTCTCTGTATTAGAGTCAGAGGACGAGCAAACAGAGAATGAATGAAAAATGGCAACGCCAGCAATTATAATGGGAAATAATTGTCCTCAAATCAGCTATCAGTGCACAGTCATCATGTCGCAACACCGTGATGGATTGTGCCGGTGCCATGAATATTCTCTATTGGGTTGTCATTCGAAATGGTTTCAACATGGCAATAAAGTGTCCGAGACCTTAGCCAGTGCAGGATCACTGTCTGGTTGTCCACGTCAACAAGGCTATGACAACGTCTTCCATTCTGTTTTTTCTCTGTTTTCTTTCTTTCTGTCATTCATTCTTTCTTTCTTTCATTCATTCTTTCTTTCATCCTTTCTTTCTTCCTTTCTTTCTTTCTCTCTTTCTTTCTTTCTTTCTTTCTTTCTTCCTATCTATCTTTTTTGCTTCCTTCCTTTCATTTATTCTTTCTTCTTTTTTCTCTTTCCTTCTTTCCCTTTCTTTTTTCTTCTGTATTTCCTTCTCTCTATTCTTTGCCTTCTTTTTGTGATGACTGTTCTTTTTCATGTCCTTCTTTTTTCTGCCTCTTGTCTTCCTACATCTGCCATTTTAATGTTGTTCAGCCATTTTCTCTTCATATACTTTCTTTCTCCTCCCTTCTCCCCCCTCCCCCCCCCCCCCACCTCTCTCTCTCCCCATTCTCTGACGAGTCCCTATTTGTTCATATTCAATATACTATTGTCTTATCTGTCAATGTGACATTGTCCGAACACAGCCCTGTCACGATGACGTTCAAACACTGACAGAATTGAGCCATCCCCAGGAGGTTACATCCATGTGGAGACAATCACCTGTTCTCTACCTCGTGAATATTTAATAAGTCGCCTTCACCTGCGAGTTCCCCACGAGAGCTCATCTGTTGAGCGAACAATAGGCGCCTTGTTCGTTTGGCAGGAACCCTTGTGTGTGAGCAGGAGCGCTAAAACCTGTCAAAATGTCGCAGACATTAACTTTGTTATAATGATAATGATGCCGGGATGCTGCAACATGAAAGAAAAAAAAAAGTCATAGCCTACTATAATAGGAACGATACTACTGAACAAGCAATAGACCTTGCCTCTTCAGCCTCTTCAAAGACTTAATCTGGCGGACCCCGCGGAAGAAACCACTCCTGTTGATCAAAGGGCGTAAAGGCAGGTGTAGCAATGGGGCTGTCGAGCCCCAACAGGACCATTGTGAGGCACAATAGGACTCTCTAGCCACCCACTGTATCCCTGCCCATTGCTGGTTATCTTGACCATGTCTTTGTCACTGGACCACGATGGTTCGGGACCAGAGAGTGAGGTTGACGATTTGCCCAACTCTCCCTCACTACAAACCGATGGGAGATCGTTGTGCCCAACCCTGTTGCTTCCCTTTGCCAGACAAAAGAGGTGTTGAGCAAACAGTGTAAAGAGGAAAAAATCTCTTTATTTCACATCATTCGAAAGACTGATCACCAGAAAAATTTGATATAATTATAACAAGAGGAAGAAAACATTCCTTTTATATCATAATTTTTTGGGAATTTTTCAGGGTATTTGTTTCAAACAAAGGGCGCAAACGTGATTTCCCCCCCTCTTTACACTGCTTTTTTAACACCTCTTTTGTGTGGCAAGGGGAAGTAATAGGGCTGGGCAGAACGATCTCCCATTTACACGAAAGTGAAAGTATCAATTAAAGTGAAAATCGACCTTATCAGTCACAGCCGGACACATGAAACATGATGCTTCTTGGTCATCATTGAAAACGACGGACGAACAACAAAAACTGAACAAGCTTTCTATTGAATACCTGCCTTTTCCATTCCAGCCCCCCCCCCCCTCCACACACACACACTCCATCGCACCCCCTCCATTTCCTACTCACATATACTGACACCTTCATTCACCCATGTCTCTTCTCTGTCTGTCTGCGTATCTTTTTATCTTTTTATGTAATATATCTGTTGTACATTTATGACTTTGTAAATGTATGCTTATGAATAGATTGTAAAAAAAAATTTATATTAAGTACTATGTTAATTGCTTGTATGCGCATGCAGTAACGATAATATGTGCGTTAATTTTCACAAGACCGATGGAGACGTCTCCTTCCCGCCCGTCGAGATAACCATTCCGGAGGAGGTTGAAAGACGTAACATAACGAATAACGAGACGTCTCCTTTATGTAGAACGAAACATATTCTTTAATAAAATGATTAATTATTCTTATCATTACTAATTTGTTATTATACTGGATGCGTTTGCCTCTAGGATACACATACAAAATACCAGTACACTAATATTTTCGATTGTTCGCCTCCAGCAACAAGTAGAAGAACATGCCCTTTGTTCATTAGACAGACAGAGAAACAAACAAACAAACAAACAGACAAACAAACAGAAGACAGACTGAATGAAAAACAGAGAGAAGCACACATACGCCCTATTTCACTCACACACACACACTATTTCTCTGTTTCACCCGAACACACACACACACACATACACAAACCCAGACACACGCTTCATTACCATACGTCGAGTCCCTAGATCCCAGTCAATCACGATGTCCTTATCGAAATTAATATTCTCTGCCCTGTACTTTTAGTCCAAGTCATTTCACCCTCCCTTCGCCTTCATATGCTTTTTTTTTTCACTGCCAAAGACGGAAAAAAGTACTGGTAGAAATAACAGTAGGGAGCGAGACTGTTGGGCAGTTTGGCTTTTATTTGGCTCTTTCTCTCTTTTTCTTCAATATTGTTTTTCTGGACGTCACCGCCAGTGAGGCTCGCTATCAGCACCGGAAATAAACACGGCCGGAGAGAGGTGGCCATATCCAGAAGTGAGATTGGCTCTCTGAAGTATTGTTTTTCATTTTCATGGAAACCGATTCAGTGTACGAAAGGGGCAAATGTACTCCTTGGTTAAACTGCGTCTTGAAGAGTGTTTGTCGAGAGGGCATAAGGTAAAAAACTGAGGACGCATAAAGTAAAAAAGAAATATGACCAAAGACATCATGACTATTACTAGGGCATAAAGTAAAATTATCGTCAAAGACGTGATCAATTATTCTAGAGCATAAAGTAAAACTATCGTCAAAGACGTGATAAATTATTCTAGGGCATAAACTAAAATTGTAATTAAAAAAAAAAAACAACGCGATTTAATGATTTTAGGACATAAAGTAAATTTATCACCAAAGGCGTGATAAATTATTCTAGGCTGCTACATTTTTCTCTCTCGTTTGTAATAAAATATATATGTAGATTGTTAAAGCAGCCATGAATCCCTTGCTGGATCGAAATAGAGCCCTTGAATTTTTTGTGTTTGTGTCTTCATGCTTAATAATTGAGGAACTAGGAGAGTTGTAGATTATAATAACACCAAAATCGTCCCCAAAGTTTTTTTGTACCTTTTTTTTTTATTACCATACCGACTCTCAGAACTGTATCATTTTCCTAAAAAACACAATATCCCCAAAATATTTCATTCACTTTCTTACATTTAATTTTTTACTATGTTATTATTATTATTGTTCTTCTTCTTCTTATTATTATCATTGTTATTTGGCATGGCTAAGCAGAAATTTTATCTGGGATTCAAGGCTGTTCAGTCCCTGAATCTGGTCTAAGATAGCAATCTTCCAGGACGTTGCCCATACAAGACAGTACGTGACAATCATACAATTAGAGCCAAACTTTATCTTAGACTTTGCCGATAAGTCAGGGTCGATGGAGTTTTTGTCTCCTCTAGCTTCGGTCTCTAGGATTCTGGTACAATTCCATAGGTATGTTGCATACAACATTCGTCATTTGATGCTTATTTGAAAATTCAATCAATTTCTTTTTTCAGTTTTCGCTTTTTGAAACAACACGAAAGAGAATAAGTTGTTTCACTTTATGATGATTGATAGTAGGCATAAAATGGGCTGTATAGGTCACATCTTCCACCAAATGCTGTAGGAAGGACAGTGTGATCTGACCGTGATTACAGGACACAGAAGCAAAAAAGAATCCCACTAAAGTAAATACATGAATAAATAAACAAACAAATGATGAATAGATAGATAAATAAATAAAATAAATAAAAAATAACAAATAAATAAATGAACAAATAAATAAATAAATAAATAAATAGATAAACAAATAAATAAATAAATAAATAAATATACAATTAAAAAAAAACAAACTTTGAAACAAAAACCAAGAACATATTTACACCAGTCACTAATACAAGTCATCGCATATATCATATCGAATGCCAAGGTATATGAGTAAGAGTCTCTCTAATTTCTGAGCTTTATAGAGAAAACAATCAAATAAACAATCAAATAATCAAACAAACAAACAAACAAACAGACGGAAAACAGAAGAAATAAAGCAAAGAATATTAACAAGCTGTGACAGTCGGACTCATTTAGTTGAGATCTGTGTGTTTTTTTATTTTGTTTTAGTTTCTTTGATGTGTTTGTGTGTGTTTGTTTGTGTGTATTTTCTTGTCCGTACCAGCCACTACCGTCTGTGTTTGCCAGACGTTTTGTCAATCAGTCTTTTCCTTCAAAATTCAATCTATCCGCCAGTCTCCCCTGAACAAGATAAATGGTCTTTCCCACGTAATTTTCCAGGACGTAAAGATTCAGGAGCGTCAGATACCAGATTTTTACATCAGTAAAACTCATATTTACCTGACATGTAAATTTATGCGGAAGTCACCATGTGACTGTTTTGTTGTTTTTAGAGCCCCATACATAGATCTATAGATGTTTTACTTTTTCTCTTTTATCTACCCCCCCCCCCCTCCCATAGCTCTCTCCCTCTCTCTCCTCTATCTGGCTTGTTCCTTTTTTCTTCTTTTTTCTTAGCCTCTCTCATTTCAAGAATCTGAAGATGTACACCTGCCACACTTTCCCTGCTCTTTTTCTCTGTCAACATGGAAGTAAACAAGCAAGCAAACAAAGAAACAAACACACAAAACAGAAGCAACGATGTTAATCTTTTCCTCCTCACCCCCCCCCCCCCCCCCATTTTCTCTTTCCCCCTGGAATCTTTTTGGCTTCATTCAATTAAATATTTCTATTGTAGATTTTCTCAGAATTTTGTCGAGATTTTCAGCTACAAACATATGATTTTACTGTGTCGAACATGTGACGTCTTCCTCGTCATTTCTGTTTTCTTTTTCTTTAGCCTTTCATTCCTAAGAAAGTAGGATTACCTCGGCTTTAAATGGCTGCCCTGTTTTTGGTGAGAAGAATTTTTGTGGGTGCAGATTTAAAATTTGGAAATTTTGCCGCCTACTCTCCATCCTATTTTGAACTGTCAAGGATTCTGTAACGTGCGCTAACGTACAGACACGGAACCGTTACCATACGTTCTGTAAACGTCTTTCAACCTCCTGGTGGAGGTTACCTCGACGGGTCTTTTGCTTAAAAAAACAAAATTAAAAATCTGTCTTTATCTTAAAAAACAAAAAAAAACAAAAAAAACTGCTTTATTTCCCTAGTGTAAAAGCGAGTCGATGCCTCCCTCCGTCATACAAGGCTGTTCCGGACCCGCGCCAAGAAGACAGTCGCGCGAGAAAGCAAAGCCCCAGCACCCCACACAGAACCTCAGAAATATATTCGCTCTTATTGGAGAAGAGTAGACCTCGGGCTACCGAGAGGAAACCAGGAGGACCGTTGAATCACTGAAAAAAAATGCAGGTTTTAATCTTCGAATCTTTCCATTCCCCCCGACGGCAGATCCGAGACCCGAACTCGTGACCTCCACAATGTGAGCCTTTCGCCGAGTAGCAGACGTTTAATCACACGGCCACTGCGATCCCCCTTCATCCTCTGTCCAACCCTTACATGAATTAAGTATTTCCACACATTAATATTAATACACACAAATTTAGGAAAGGCTTGTGACTAAGGCAATGAGAAAAAATGGATTATTAATAACTGGTTGGGTCTGGGCAGACATAATAAAGATTTATGGACGGTTATGGATAAATAGTCGGCCTAACGTCTTACGGATAAATAGCCTGTTATACTTCCGGACAGATTAATATGTCTCGGACTTATTATTTTTTCTCTTCTCTTGCGTCCCTTTCCGGGGGTCGCAGCCACGTTATTAGATATACTTTGCTGGCTTTCGTCCGTTGTCAGAGTTCGCAGACATCAGAGAAATCTCGTCCCAGACTGGCCCCGTTCCTGGACTTACAATTTCTCTCTTTTATTCTTCATCTGTCCCACTTTCTCTCATTCACACCATCCACGATCTCTTTCTCTCTCTCTTTACCCACTTTTTTCTTTCTTTCTCTCTCTCTCCTTCTCTTACTCTTTCGGTTCCATTCTTTCTTTTTCTCTCTCTCCCTCTCCCTCCTTTCTATATCTTTCCTCTCTCTTACTTTTTTTTTTCTTCCCGACTCATTTGGCACCCTCTACCAGTTCTCTTCCCTCCCCTCTCCGTCCGATTCTCGCCTATTTCTCCCCTTTTCATTCATGCTCTTTCTTTGTTCCATTTTCTATCTCTCTCTTCTCCTCCACCTTCTGTATCCGTTTATTCCTCTCCTCTGTCTCTCTATTGCTTTTTTGCTCTTCTTCTTCTTTTTTTTTTTTAATCTATTTAATTCTTTCCTTTATGGCGCTGTCTTTTTGTATTTTCCTACCTCTACCTCCCGCCTCCCGACCCCTCCTCCCTCCACCCCCATCTGTTTCTATCTTCTTTTTTTTTTTTTTTTACATTGTTATCTGTTTATACCTCTAGTGCTGTCTTTTCATATCTGTCTCTCTCCTCCCGCAAGTCCCATCTCTCCGTCGCTCTCTCTCTCTCCCTCAATCTTTATTTTTTCCAGCTGTCCCTCGGAACCTTACAATCGAGTTCCTTTCATTTCAGTCCGACTGTCCAGTGTCTGGCCATATCTTCATGTCCAGTTTCCTTCCCTACCTCCATTTCTTATTTATTTATTTGTTTTGTTTTTTTTCCGCTCTGTCTTCCTCACTTCCTGGACATACATCGGTCAGGCTTCCCGAGTGACCCACTTAGCTCTGGGCAAACGTTCTCAAGATCAGGTCAGTGCCATGTTGTGGGAGAACTTACAATGCCCGTTCATGCTCTCGCCAATGGATGGCATCTGACGTAGTCTGTTTCATGGTTTTGTTCTATTTTTTGATCTGCTAGCCTGCATTACAGTTCTGTTCTATCTTACAGTTTTGCCCTATTTTGTAGGGTTGTCTACATTTCTGTCTCGTAGTTCTGTTCTATTTTATAGTTTTGTCCTACATTTCTGTCTCACAATTCTGATGAATTTATAGTTCTACCCTTCACTTCTGTCACACAGTTTTGCTCTATTTTGTAGTTCTATTCTACATTTCTGTCTCACAGTTCTGTGCTGTTTTGTAGTTTTATGCAACATTTCTGTCTCACAGTTCTGCTCTAATTTATAGTTTTGTCTTACATTTCTATCTCCAGTTCTATTCTATTTTATAGGTTTGTCCTGTAATTCTATCTCACAGTTCTGTTCTGTTTTATAGTTTTGTCCTATAATTCTATCTCACAGTTCTGTTCCGTTTTACAGTTTTGTTCCGTATTTCTGCTCCACAGTAAGTTGTGTTCTGTTTAGCGGTTCTGTCACACTCTGTTCTATCTCACAGCTCTGTCTCATAGTTCTGTTCTATTGTATAGTTCTGTGTATCAATTCTATCTCACAATTCTGTTTTTATCTTATTGTTCTGTCCCAGAGTTCTGTTTTATCTTGCAGTTCTGTCTCATAGTTATGTCTCACAATTCAGTTTTATCTTCTAGTTCTGTCACAGAATTCTGTCTCAAATTCTATCTTATTATTCTGTCTCAGACTTCTGTCCGACAGCCTTCTCTCGCTGTTCTACCTCAGACCTCTACCTCACAGTTGTGTTCCACAGTTTTATCTCACAATTCTGTTTCACAGTTCTATCTCACAGGTCTATCTCAGAGTTCTGATTTTCAGTTGTATCTCACAGTTTTATCTTGCAATTCTGCTCATAGTCTTGTCGGATTTAGTTCTGTCCTATAATTTTCTCATTGATCCATCTCGTAGTTCTGTCTCACACATCTTGACTATGACTCACAAGGACGAGATAAGCACACTCAGGAGGTAAATATCATCGACAGTTTCAGATGGGGACATGCACAAGAACAATAAACAGTAAAGCTGCACATTGGACAAGCTTCTTGACTGAGGAGAGATACGATGACTGAAATAAAAATCCCATTGCCCGAGAGAGAGAATAACAGAGAAAGAAAAAGAGAGACACTGAGAAAACAAAGAGATAAACAGAGAGGAAAATAAAAAAACAAAGGAAGAAAAAAAAAGGACAATGTACAAGAAAAATAAGAAATGAGAAAGAAGGAGAGATACACAGAGAAAAAAAAAAGAAAAAAAAAAGCAACGAAGAATAGTGAAAACACACAGGCAGGATATCGTATATTGATGATATTTTATTTGTATACTGTTATTACTGCCGTGGACTGGTCTTGGACACAGTTTCCAGATGGAACAAAGAATCAGTTTTCCCGTGACTTTACGACTGTTTTCTTCTTCACGTTTATTGGAGATTCTATCTTCGTAAATAGAGATCTAGGCTCGGAAAGACAGTATGAGGCTCGCTTTGGCTGAGCAGTGATTTATAGAGGGGCAAGTAAGTACAACTACATCTACATCCCGTGCTGAGAAAATCACCGGTCAAAATAGACAGGAGAAGGGAGGGTTTGTCAATAGAAATATTCGAAGGGCTTTCTCGCAAAGCAATGTACCTTCTTTCCCAATCGATACATCAAAAGGCAGTTGATTACAAAACGTAAATAAGACACATTACATACTTTTTTAGTAAAGACCAGAGACAGATTAAATGAAAACTAAAGATTTAAAGGTCAGTGAGAGATTTACTGTTAGAATTGAATGAGCGAGCATCCACACGTCATAAACTGCAACTTGGAATAAATAAAATAGCACATGAACTCAGAAATCATCGTCATCA
>JBCEWB010060234.1:6468-29715 GCA_039654565.1 Peronia peronii
CTCACGTCAGACTCTTAGAAGAGGAGAAACTGCGACAGTGCAGAGATGCTTGAGTTAGACATTGACGATTCCTTTTGTTCGAACGCGAAGACTCATCCATGTCAGCATGGCGTCCCGCAGATCGAGATAACCTCCACTAGGAGGTTGAAAGACATATTACAGAACGTAACGCAAATCCCAAGGAGGGGCACTGGATGTCTGTAGGAGAAGCCTGTAGCTGTTCCAGATAGTTTCTATGCTGGACTGGCAAAACTGAAAAAAGAAAAATACCTTGCCTAGGCTTCAATCTGAAGTAATTTTGTCTTCTTCTCCTCTTCCTCATCATCATCGACAACGGTCATTTTTTTAAAAAAATGTCTTAATATTAAAGACGTATTGTCTAGCCCAACACACCAAGAGAAACAACCCACGATAGGTAGAACTCGATATGGTAAAAATTGAGTAATATGATGGTATTGCCCAAGTTTTTGAACCCTAATGGATCTTCATCCGGGCAACAAAAAAAAAAAAAAGAAAAAAAAAAGGAAATCGTTGTAGCTAGGACAATTTAATTTTGGGCCAACGAAGTATATCCCTGTATGCATTTATAATTTTTGTTCGATGATTCAGCAACTGGTGGACGAGCTTCAGAAACACAAAAGGGTTACATGTGTGCGGAATTCCAGATGAGCTGTAATATGTTCATAAAGTCAGAATTATATCAATCCAATGTACAAAATTTAAGTTTCCAAAACCTTATTGTGTTTTGTCTGTTCAGCAACTATAGCGATTTTCTATGGGGAAAAAAATCAGATTCTTTCAGTTTGCGATCCATCATATTCGCTCTCGAATTTTAGAAAATGAGGAAAACCACACAAAGCTAAGCTGTCAAACCATTCCCACTAGCACCGCAACAACAACAACAACAACAACAACAACAATAGCAACAACAACGACATCAATAACAACAACGACAACAACAGCAACAATGACTATAACAACAGTGTGAAAACAATTATGGACAGAGACTTAGAATGCTGGAAAGTTGTAATATTTTTAGAATTGGACATTTTAAATGTATCATATCAAGTGCCAGCAACATGTCTGTGATCGGACACGGGGACACTCGGATTTTGACTTACTTTCTTTTGTTGTTTTTTCCCCCTCTTCAAAATGTACAGGTGTCACGATTGGAGAAGTTAGTGCGAGACAGTGAGGAAGGACTGGGCTCGGCCTCGGGACAGTTGGCAAGTCTGAAGGAAGCAGCAACTCAACTCCGAGCCGAGCTGGACAAGACCAGGGCTGAACTGAAAATGTCCAAAACAACGGCCACTAGTTTACAGGTAGGAGATTTTATCTTTAATGGCCCCAAGATAATGATAAATGGGGTCTTCAGTTTCAAAGAATGAAATAAAATTTTGGTGGTCGCACAGTAATCCATTTTGCTCTATAAGGCAGTGAAAGACAGCATTAGTTTGGAAAATGCATTCAATGTAAGACCTACAGGAGAAGCTTTGGGAAGCATTTTTTAGTTGTGTCTTCAGATTTTGTGAACGAGACACTGGATGTGAAACATTCGGCACATTGGCGAGACGAGTTTTCTGGGAAAAGAATCTGGAAAACAACAAAGTCACCAAAGGTCGACCATTAATTTTTTTTTCATTTTGTTACGGCGCTGTTTGTTCGTCCCGAACCGGAACATGCATCATTGTTGGATCAGATATGTTTCACAGTTTATAGTCAATGTTGGCCACATGTCTTTCAGAGACGCTCGAGAGGTGCACTTCTCGAGTCGCTCTTTAAAGGATCTTGTTGTAAAACGAATTCACAAATCACCTTGTGCTGCTCCTTGCGACAGGTTGGTCTCTGCTCCAGAATTTAAAATTGTCATCATTAGATTGAGAACATGTAGCATTTCAGATAATAAAATTATAAAAAGGGGCATGTCTGCTCTGTTCCTCTTTTGATATATTTCCTTTACAATCTTTTGATTATACAATTTACTCACAGTCTTGGATATGCCATTTTTACTGATAGACGTAACAGTCATCGTGCTGATGCGCTGTTAAATTCCAAAGCAAACAAATAAAACAAAACTTTGTGCTACACAATATAGCTTTCCATGAGATATTACCGTAAGTTGATAGAGAGGGCTATATCCACAGCCTGTTGTCTTTTAGTGTCTTCTATATTCCTGTATGTGCTTCCACTGGCAGTCCCCTCTTTAGTTTCCATCGTTGGGCAAGGGAAAAAAGTAGCATTTCCACTCTATCAATAAGATGGTTTGGCTAGACTGTCAGTGACTCATAGAAAACTGATCATTTGTGACACATTCTTTACTGAAACAATTTTTTTTTTTTTTTACAAAATTTCTTTAAGTTAATTGATTGTTTGAGGTTTGCATACTTGTGGAATACCCTGTTTCAGTGGTTCCTGTCGCGTAGCCGTCTCATTAGTCCAAGGAACATTAGATTGGAGGTGAAAAATAGGTGGCAGAAGGAAAGGGACGGGCGACATTCAGGAATGGACAAAGAGAACATTTGTGGAGATCCTGGCCTACAACTGCAACGGATGGAGAGAATTATAGCACAGCTGGTCAGGGAGTGCTCCGACGACCTCACACACGGCGCTTAGGGTTAAGAAAAAGACATTTTTTGGTCGGCAGCGCTTTGTCCGCCGAAAAGGCAAAAACTTGAACAGCACTAATCAGTTATACTGGTTTGTTTGAGAGGGTCTATGGGCGTTTTGCGAAAAAAAAGGGGAATTCCCCATTGTTTGCGAAATGCACATCATTAACAGTTGCATGCAATTAAATCAGTGTTTTTTTTTCTTTGTTTGTAGAAAAAATAATAAGTTCTGTTGATGACTTTGTGCTAAAATCGAGGTCAAAGTTGCATTGTTTCATTGCTTATAAAAAATGATCTATTCTAATAACACCGCGTACCGTCGGTTTTTTTTTTATTGTTTACAAACGCTTTGTGGGCGTTCTTTTGCTGAAAACAGGATCATTATAACTATTGTGTAACATTATATTGTTTTTGCTATAGACATATTCGCTTGTGTCTTTCATCTCAGTGTTGGCCTTCTTATTTCGAACAGTGATACTGTGTAAAAGTTATAAAGGGGGTTTGTGGATGATTCTGGTGGCAAAAATTAGGAAACCAGCTGTTACTGAATGTCGATGCGCCCATCCACCCTTAAACAAAAAAGCGCTGGCAGCGAATGAGGTATTTCGAGATCGGTCACATGGCTGAGGAAACATCAATATATTTCGTTTTTCAACCTCCAGCGGGAAATTATCCCAAAACATCGCTCACACGTGGCTTGGTTTATATGGCGTGAGATGTCTGAATGCTCATCATGCGTCAAAACGTGTCTGTCATGCGCAGAGCATTGTACACAAACCAGCATTCCTCGGTCACGTAACCGATCTCGAAATTCCCTATTCAGTGGTTCGATATGCAATCTATTGCAAAATGAACGGATTCGTTTGGGAATCTCCTTGTGATTATGTGATGGTGATTGGTGCTTCGTTCATTTAACAGTGTAGGTTGTAGTCGGGGCGCCTCACCCCCTTTTTTTGTTCACATTGATGAACACACTGCATTGTGAACAGTTCATACAGTATAGGTTATTGTACATATTGTGAGTGTAAGAACAGTGTGAACGTGGCAAGACGATAGACTACTTAACGTTTGATGCATCACGATTGAAAAGACAATTTGTTTAGTGCCTTTGCTCACAATGCGATGTCAAGTACTGTCTGGCCATGCCTCCCGCCACGTGGGCATTGCGAATGAGTCCACAGAAAGGAGGATCGTCTTTGGCCAGCCCTACCCCTTCTTCTTTTCGCCAAGTAGAAGAAATGTGAAACAAAACAAATAAAATGAGCAGTGTAAAGAAGAGAAAACAAAACAAACCCATCACTTTTGTTCTAATTTTTGGAAGACTGGTTGAAAAAAAAAAATGAAAGTAAAAAAAAAAAAAAGGAACAACGACAAGAAGAAAACATTTTCCTTGCACCATAAATTTCTTGGAGAATTTTTCATGAGCAAAGAGCCCAAAAGTGTTATTTTTTCCTCTTTACCGAGCTCAGTCAACACCCCTCTGCCTTGGCGAATTTACAGTCCTCTCACAATTTTGTGCCTTCTTCTTTTCATCAAACATATAGATCTCAGTAAAATAACTGATCTTTTCTTCAATATGCGATCATGGTAGAGCTGTCAGCATGTTGTTAACACTAGCCCAATTGTTGCTTACACATTTGGGTTTTTTTTTTTTTCATTTCGCAGTGTTTTTTTTCCTTTAAAATTTCATCTTACTGTTGTCGATGTGTTGGAATTGTTTACATCAGATCCACCTGTTTGCTCAGTTTCAGTGGAATTATTCTGTCTCAGAACCTAATTGATCATATCTTTTATCTAGGTCGGTAGTTTAGTAAAATAATGCGCTAGCGAACATAATTTGCATGTCAACTAATCGCTAAGCTGTTTTGAGACGTTCATACCAGTAGGCTGGAGTTCTTGAAGCGCGTCTATTTGTATTGACATCAGCGCATTAACTGATCTGTAACATCTTTGAGCATAAGGCTAAAATAAAGAAAGGAATAATAAATAAATAAATACATAATAAATAAATAATTAATGAAAAAATAACTAAATAATAAATAAATAGAAAAATAAATAAATAAATAAATAAATGGATAAGTAAATAAATAAATAAATACAATTGATTCCGTGAATAAAGGATGTTAATTTTTTATCTCTTGATTACACATTATATCACAACTCCTTTTTTTTTTTTTTTTAACTGATATTTTCATTTCTCTTGCTCACAGAAGGAAGATATGTAGGTATTTGGAGCTTACAAGTTATACGGCACACGAGACGCATGATATAAATTTGAGTCACCCGTGAATAAGAAAAGAGAAAATAAAAATGAAAACAGCGTTGTGACGTGATGTGAAATCAAGAGACAAAAAACTCACGAACTTTTGTCACAGCCTCAGTTGCGCTGATTTGCCAAGGAGTTTATACTGTTATACTGGAGTGCGAACTCATGACGTCACCTTAACGAAACACCATGTGTCTAGCGTGCCAATACTGGGCGCCATGGCCATGGGGTTAGACTCAGTAGTGCTATACTCGTGCACGGGGTGTGATCAATACTATTAACATTTTTTTTCTTGTAAACAAACGGATTCATGATTTATTATTTTTTTTTTAAATACCAAGAGCTACAGCAAGAACAAATTACAGTAGACTTGCTATCGTAAGATAATGGCAGTGTGAGTTTTGAAATAGTTTATACGTGGTAACATAGCAACGACGGCGTTAAGTGTTAACGTTAACTTGGTTTCTTGCCTCCATGGGCATGGCTCCACATTCGGCACGCGTGATGTCATCAGTCCGTTCTTCAGTATAACAGTATAAGCTCCTTGCCAGGTGCAAACTGTGATGTCAAGAGGGATTGCCCGTCCTTACTGTGGTGCGTGGACATTTCGACGGGTGGTGAGCGATCATACTGGTGTTAGTAGAATACTTTTAGATACTATATCACATAAAGAAAAACTCAGGCTATTGTTGGATTGGTCACAGATTTATTTACAGTCCCGGTCTCCGTTTCTCACCGGAATCAGTGGAAAACAACAACATCAGCAATAACAACAACAACAAGAACGACACGGCAATAACAAGAAAAAAAGAAGAGCAGATAAAATGGATTATTATGTAATCACAACGTACAAATTGTGAAAAACAATCGTGATATCTACCTTGTGGTTGCTTTTAAACGCTCCTTTTTATTTGTCAGGGGATATTGATACGTGGGCATGCAGAAACCATCTTCCCCCCCTCCTCTCCCCCCTTCCTCCCCTCCCTATCCCCCCCCCCCCATTTCTTTTTTCCTCTCCACCTCCCTCAAAGAAAACAACAACAACAAAATCAGTACAGCAAAGACACTATAAATACTTTATATGAATACATTATTATGAAAGGTTTAACTTTTTCACTGCCAGTCGAAAGCCATTATATTTTTTAGAAATTATGATTTGGAATTGATGGATCGAATAGCTAGATGAATCTATCGTAATAGTAATAATAATAATAATAACAATGCCCAGTCTAAATGGCAGATGTCTTGTTTGGTTGTCAAAAATGGCAAAAGGCATTGGTTTTAGCAGAGGGAAACAACCAAATGAACAGAGACGGATGCTGGCAGTGAAAGAATTACGCATGAAGACCAAAGAATAAAAGCCAACATAGTGACAGATACAGTCATGTTCACACATATTGTTTGTGTCACAGAGTCCTCAGAGCTGAAGCTGTTGATGCTACTGTGATTTGGAAGAGAGTCACGGGAAATGTGACCATTCTCATGTGCAATCAACAAGTACTGTAGATATACAACTGATATATTGATATAAATGGTGACAACATATTTAGGAATCATGATAAATATTTTAATACTAGAATGGCAGTAGTTTCTTTTTCTGTCTACATTTTGACATAAAGGTCACGAATAGCACAGTAGCAGGTGGTTGTAATATTTCATTAGTATCATTCAGACTCTGAAGTTCAGCTTCAAGCGTATCATGTGAAGAAGCGAGCAAGTGTTTCGACATACCGTTGCCTTAGACGCAAAAATGGCTTGATCTTCAATTCAAAACTTACCAAGTCTATAAATACGTTTTGAAGGAGATTGTATTTGAAATCCGTATTTAATTTGCGAAATTCATTATTTTCCTTATGTGAAGCACGAACGGGATCAACGATGGACTATGCCTTATATTTTTATCTGTGCTACAGCTGATTTTCTTTTTATCTTGTACTGCCTGAGTTATGATATCCACAATACGTGGTCCATGATTGTCCACTGTCGGACATACATATAATTATTTTTAGATTGTGCCGACTTCAGAGACGCTCGAGAAGCCCACGTTTCAACTTGTTCTCCAAAGGCTCTTTAAAAGAAGACGAGGCCACAAAGTATCCCGAACTTCTTGTGCGAAATGGGCCTCTACTCAAATGTTTAGATCATCAGCATGAACATTTTGAAAGAAAATTGTGAAATTACCGAAAGCCATACTGCAACACGGCATGTCTAGGGGTATCAGGATTTTTTTTTTAAAAAAAAACCTTTTTCATTTACACTCTTTGATCATTCAAATTGTATACATTTTGATAAGAATTTCTTACTCGTATACCAATTATACCTGGCAGGCGCAATATAGCCGTGATCGTACGGATGAGCCGTTAAATCCTAACCCAAACCAAACCAAACGATGATCAAGACGAAAATGGAGTGGGTAATTTTTTCCTCTTAGGCCACAATATTCTGTACTTCGGACATGCATTTTTACTCATGTGGATCGGGCGCACAGTCAACTATCAGCTTTAGTTACGCTCAGAGTTAATTGTTGGATTTAAAACTTAATTCCGTGTTTCAGCGGACCAGAATTATGCAGTTCTTGTGGGAAATGAGAACTAGAAAACATACGGTTTTCCCGCTTTTTACTTTGAAAGAGGATCTCATTTAGGGAATAGTGAAATAAACATCGTATTCGTACACACATACATGCAAACAAACATTGCACGTATAGATATTCTACCTGAAATAATAAAAGAAAATTGAACTATTTGAAATGATGATGGAGTACCCAGATATCATCAGAACATGCATTATCAGTATCTTTCAAAGACAGATCAGTGATCAATCATAGGATAATGTATACATTGAACAGAGAGAGAAAAAAAAACGTCTTTATTTGAGCCCATTCAGTGAAGATACATAAATAGCAATGTTTTCTATCATAGTAATATTTTTTATTCCCATCTTCTCAACCGGGAATTCTAATTAAACAGAATGGTTTGTTTGCAGGTACAGATAGTATCGAAATGAAATAACACGGGCAGACAGGAGAGAGAGAGAGAGAGAGAGAGAGAGACAGATAGACAGACAGTCATGGGAGTCAGAGAGTCTGGCATGCACGGACCGAGAAAGACAAAGCAGAAATAAGTGGCATGTGCATGAATTCGACAGTAAAACATTTATTTTTATTGTATTATTGTTTCAAATAAAGTCGCTGGCGGCTTAAAATGCTTTAGGCTGTAATAATGGGTGTGACATCTTGGTTTACTTTTTACGATATCGTCATAACGTCACCGAAAGCAGCGAGAACCACAAGATTTAACAGAAAAAAGATCAGCTGCCATATTGTTGTCAAAATATTCTGGGGATACACTGAATAAGGAAAATGACCTTATAGCAAGAATCTTAGACCTATTTCCTCTTTCAAGCTTCTTTTCTCAACAAGAGAGAGAGAGAGAGAGAGAGATAGATAGATAGATAGAGAGAGAGAGAGAGAAGTATATTGTCAAAAAGAGAATTATCATTGTATACGAATAAAGTCAACTATTTACATGATTGTGATTAACCTTAGTAGATGGCATAAAAATAGCAAAAGTGACACCTAAACGTCAGGCCATACGGCATTTCACATGAATTACATTTGCCATGTTTTGGCATTCTGGTCCTAACGAGGAAATGTCATCTGGTGGATTCAGTATTGTTCTTCGCAGGAATTTGCTAGGTAGACGTGGCTTTTTCTCGTTGCAAACACTAAGCATATGATTCTCTGAGTGTTAATCCAGTCCAGAGTAATCATCGTATTCGTGAGTTTTTGACATTACCAGCACCTTAGTCTCATAATCACAATATAAACATGTAAGGATGACATAGATGATCATCTTGAATGTATCTGGTAAAAACGTATAATGGTCTCATAGTTGAGGAGGTTTGCAACGTGGGCGAGATCAGCGTCCAAGCAATCCATCTGTCTGTTTATATTGCATCTATGTGCAGTACACAGGTGTGCGATATATGCAAAACAAAAAAAAAGTCGATACAGCTATTTAAAATTGCCATGTTTGTTTGCAGTTTGTAATTGGCCCGTGAAAAAGGCGAATTTGTGGATTATGTCGGCTATATAAAACAGTGCGTCATTATGTCAGATTGTGTCAGATTGTCAGATGTCAGGTTATATTGATATGACATGATCCCGAGCGTGTATCTGTGGTTTCCTGTCATCTGAAAATGGCCAGAACCTTTCAATATTAGCTTAATAAAGACACACTTTCAATTGTTTTGTTAAAGTGTTAAGATTGCGCCATTTCCGCAGCGGGACATGGAATTTGTCCCACTACATCTGGACGGTGACAGGGGAGGAGGGCGTTACACATCAGCCCTGGTGGTGCTGAAACCGCTGTGAGATGAGCCGTTGGATGTGGCGGACTTGGAGGACGAGCTGTAGACTTTGCCGTTGATGAGACGAGGCGTGGTGCCAGCCGTGCCTGTGCTGTTCTCACTGAGCGGCATGGCCGAGGTCCAGGTGTCCCGGCGAGTCACCAGACGACGCGTGAAGACGGTAATGAAAGTCTTGCGGAACTTGCGGCTGATGGCGCAGTACAGGAGGAAGTTGACACTGGAATTGACCATCACCAGGACTGTGTTGATGTGCTTGAGGGCGATGTAGGCTGGTTTGCTGAATACGTAGTTACGACCTGCGGAGGCGATGGTGAGGGCCAGGAAGACGCCCACCGAGTGACAGGTGATAAAGACCAGGACCGTGGCGACCACGATGGCACTGACGTGTAGCATGTCAACAGAGGTCATGTTGGTGGAGGCTGAGGCTTTGTGACGCAGCATCCGGCGACGGTGCGTGGCCAGGAAATAGATGAGAAACGAGTTGGCGACGATGAGGACAAAGACTGGGATAATGGCAGCTAGAGCAATGTTGGCAATGTGGACATAGGTATCATAGGCTTGGGTGTGAACTAGATAGGTGTCCAGCAAGGGCCGCTTCATGCTCAGATTTTGGTTGGGCACATACTCGAAAAACTTGGAGAAGTGGAAGGCGAATGAGATTAGAAAAATGCCGATGATGACGAGGCGAGCCCGCGGGATGGTGCAGACTAGCCGAGGGTGGAACATGAAACGTAGGGAGATAAACCTCTCGGTAGTCACAGCCACGGTCAGCCAGCAGGTGCAGGTAATGAAGACGTTATTCATCACATAGCTGTGGAGACAAACAAAGCAAAATGAACGATCAACAATTTGGTTTGCTGAGAGGTCGGTTGGACACGGGAGATCCTATTGTCTCACCAGGAGGGTTAGGTATTATAACAATGCTTAGAGGTATAGGTTTTATCATGAATTAACTCAGTTTTAAAAAGTCTTGCAGTAATTCTTGAAAAGATAGTCTCCGGATTTCCTGAAGAAGAGCTTGGATGATATTATGAAGAAGAGTCATCACAATGGTGAAATCGTCCTATGGTCGGTGTGAGACGAAATATTTAGTTCATGTGTGAAACCGATGATTTAGAGATGTTACATATTAATTTCAACATAACCAACTTCATGCATTGTATTCAGTTTGTTTACCCTATGCAAGAAGAAAAAGAAGAAGAAAAAAAAAAAAGACAAGAATATGGAAAAAACGCAGGTGGCTTTCGTCTATGGTCGTTAGATTTGGAGGCTGTGAGTAAAATACAATCAAAAATTGACTGATGTTTTAATAGTTCTTCATTTGTTTCCATCTAGTATAAAGGTTTATTTTTTAAAAAATGGGCCAACAGTTAGCTCTGTCGCTTTAAATATACAATCAGGAAGCCAATTATTTTATGATCAAGTAACAAAATGACTGTAAGAAAACAGTCCGAACTTGTAAAACATTGAAAAACTCTGAGCGATTATGCTCCCGTGCAGAAAATGACACAGTGACATAGAGAGATTATGTGTCAGGATTTCCACTTGGAAAAGAAGAAAAAAGATGAAGAATGATTTTCAGTGAGGAATCATCTCGATTTTATAATTTCTGCTCTCCGTGACATCAAGAAATAACCAGCATCTCAGGTCTTTATTTGTGGGTAAGAGCATGGGGATCACCAAAGTTAATGTATTCTTTCAAACGGCCTGTCAACAGATTGTGTCAAGTTCATCAGCCCTGTAAAGCCTAACTGTTCACGGCATGCGTGTATGTAAAGCTCAGCAGGATGAAGGAAAACAAATCGCCATTTGATATGTAAGCTACAGAACAAAACGAAAATAAACTCAAGAACAGATATGAATACATACACAAAAGCCATTCATATTTATTTATTTATTTTTTTCATGTGCATGTTTTTGTTGTCACTGTCATAGATTTCGAAATATATATATTTTGAGGATAATATATATATGTTAAGGGCAAGTATATCTTTATGTGATTACAAAGCCAGATGTGCGCTATCTAATAGCGAAGATTTGGGACCGGGATGTTTGTTACAAGAGTGCAGTTTTTGACAGATTCACCCTGTTTCCGTCAACGGGAGTTGATCAACACTGGAATAGTTCAGGAGGTCTGCCTGTCAGATCGGTCATCCTACCCTGTCAAAGAATCTTGTTCATCTTCCATCTGGCAGAAATCTAATTGTCTAGCAGGGTTTGTGTGAAGCGATATCACCTTAATGTCCTCACCCAACTAGCTGCTTATTGATCTTCGTAAGGATCTCTGGTAGTGGCCTTGCCCACAATCTGACTATCAAAGCGGAATGAGGAGTTCAGTACACTGATTAAAACAAATTTGCCTTCTTAATGATTAACATTACAGAAACATAACGATGTTGACAGTAGAATTTTCTCAGTCAGTATTGAGATTCATCTAACTATTGGTTTCTGACCTCCGATCAGGGTCAAATATACTTCTTCCGTATACTCTTCAGCATACTGACAAGCAGTAAAGTTGAAATAAGCACAGACAATAGTAGGCATTACTAAGTCTGAAAACGGGAACATCTTATACTTCAAATTTGCAAAGAAGAGATCTTTGAAACCTAAAGTAGAAACAGTGCATCTTCTGCATCTTACCTGTATGGATACGTAAGCTACCTATATGATTCGGACATAAATGTGATAGGGTCATTTACTTTTCTCAAGCATAGCTTGTCCATCGGGTTCAGAGTGGCGCGATTGATGCGTGTAGTGTGATAATAAGAAACAAAAGATCTAAGACTGTATAGATACTGTTTGAAACCGATCGGTTCGTTTTAATTTATAGACCGACAATTGAATTTCATGAGAAGGTATTGGCATAAGCACTGTCAATGTCGGCGCTGTGTGCTGCTTCAAACAATCAAAAAGAAAAGGAAAATTAGTGCATATAGCCTAAAATCGATTGTTGGCATTATTGATAATAAGCAGAGCTTAGAAAATTTGCCTTTCATTCTTACTCTCTTTAAAATCCCCTTCTAAATACTTTCCCTTTCTCTCTCTGCTCTTTCTGTCATTCTGTATCAGTGTTGTCTGTGTGAATAATCAAACTTTTATGCCTCGTTTGCAGTACAGCTAGCAGGTCTAGTAGTATCTCTAAGATTTGCAAGATGATCTTACCGTATGACTGTATAGAACCTTATGAAAGCACTGTGAATATCGGCGATCTTTCTGCTTCAAAAACAAGAAAGAAAAGGAAAATTTATGGATATGGCCTGAAATCGGTAGTTGGCATTACTGATAAAAAGAAGAGCTTAGAAGATTTTCACTTTCATGCCTGGTTTGCAGTGCAGATAGCAGGTCTAAGAATATCTCTAAGATTTGCAAGGTGATCTTACCGTATGACTGTATAGAACCTTATGAAAAGCTTGTAGGAGTCCCTTTCCGCGATGTCTGCATTAAGGCCAAAGAAAGTGGGCACCTGAAGGACCAGCAAGAGGAGGTCGGAGACAGCCATGGCAGTGAGAAAACAGGTGGTAGCCGCAGCCATTTCTCTTCTGGTCAGGACACAGAGACTGAGCCCGTTGCCGATGATGCCGAGACTGCATACCAGGGGCATCAGGACGTGATCACAGATGAATTTGGTCTGGATAAGGTAGTCGGGCGGAGGTCCTCGCTGCTGAGCAATGGCCATCGCCGGTGTCGTGATGAGCAAGGAACTGTTGGATGTATTGGACGCCTGCATCGCGCTCTCCAGTTCAGTCATGTTGAGTGCCATGGCGAGGGTCTGTACAGAGAAAGAGCTGGTGATGTGCTCAAAGACTTTAGGTGGATGCAGATAAGACTGTACTCACAAATCCTGTGCGTCAACGAATTGGCGATTCCTTGACTGGTCTTCTATCGTCATCACTTGACGATCTGCAGAATAGTTTTTGTTTATGCCTTGAAATATCTTTCACCACAACCACAGATTAACAGTTTGTTTCGATAGTCTGCCATTTATCGATGTTTTTCACTCCGGGCCTTTGACTTGACTTATTTATTTCGGCTCAGATGAAATAATTAGATATTTTCAATATTTTTATGCCATACATGAAGTCCTCGCGTCATAGCAATATCTTTTTAGTTTTGATAAGACCCTTATCATGTAATGATCTTCTTTTTGCGTGATACTCTCAGCACTGCCTGCCAGACACAAGATGTAGCGTTCGAACAAATGATTGAGAAATAACAGTCACACTTCTCTCTTTTTGTTGTTCTTTGCCTTCAACAATCCCTGTCGAAAAAGGCTTACCAAAAATTTCTGAGTCTTAATATCATTTGTTCTGTCTTTTTTTTTTTCTCTACAACCTACCATTGATTGCCTTCATAAGCCTTAATGGTGCACTCCTGTTCTTGTCCCGCTTCTTAAAGAAGAGGAGTGTGGGCGGTGCCTAATTCTGATTGGTTCACTGGGGAGCCGTTGCTGCACGCGAAACCATATCACACCCCCTTCCCCCTTCTCCTGCCCTTCCGATTCTTTTAACTTCCAGCTCCCCCCCCCTCTCCTTCCCCTTTCTCTTTTACTTTCCCAAACCCCTACTCGTTCTTATCTTTGACCGATGTGTTAGGTCTCCTTCGACCATTTTCCGGCTAAGAATTTTTCATAGTTTCTCAAAATGAAGGCGATTCTATAGTGTAATTCTCTCTACCAAGCCGAGCACGAGGTTCGTGTGGCATTGCCTCAGTAACTACGTTTTCGCCTGCTTTTATAAAAATATCTATATATTTCCCAGAACCAGTTCTTCAGTTTGTGGGTGTAAACAAAAATGTAGATAACCGATATATTTTCTCTTATGCAGCGGAAACGGAAATATCGAAACTTTTATAAAGAAGGACACAGACACTTTTTTAACCCAGGCTGAATTAGCCGGCATTACGCCGCCTTCACCTGTGATGTCGAACAAAGATATTACATCTACATGGCATACTGACCAGCTAAGTTGTATGCGAATGCTGAATGAAAATGATGTCAAAGTGAATTATTGACGTATTTGTTTATCAGCGCTTTAAGTCGTATTTTCAAAGTAAACTTATTATCACAATCTTGTTTTTACTAATTTTGCAGATGTACACCATTTTCCGAGGGACCATTTCGTATCTTTGAAGACGTTTTTTTTTTTTTGCTTTTTTTCTTTACTTTTATTTTTTTTTCTTTTGCTCTCTCTTTCTTTTCTCCTTTGTTTTCTCCTTTCTTTCTTTCTTTGTCTCTTTTTTTCTTTCTTGCTTTGTTCCTATCTTCCTCTCTTTCTTTCTCTCTCGCTTTCTTTCTTTCCGTGAACAGTTGAAAGATTGTTTTCTTCACTCTGCTTTTTACTTCCTCTCATTCGTCTTTTTCTTTTCTTTTCTCTTCTTTTAAGTTATATTTTAATTTTTCTCTCCCACCTCTATCCTCTCTTCCGCCCTTTGCACCAAGAATGCCGAAAACTCACCCCTCCTTCCATAATCACCCTCCCCCCCCTCCCCCCCCCTCCCCCGCCGGAAAACATCCTCTCTCAGAATTGCCGCCTCGGCCTACAAAGCATCATGAGTCTGTTTAGATTACCCTGAGTTAGAAGATTACTTGTCTAGCGCTCGCTTACTCACCCGGAATAACCTCGAAGAAGCCCCGATTACATTGCGCTCTGGAGGATAATTTTAGAAACGATAACATTTTTTTTCCCTCGTTCTTTAGTTTGTATGGAGTGTTGTATTTTGTTTTGTTGTTTCTGCGGGTTTAACTCACAGATTGCGAAGTGATCCTGAAGGATGTGAAATTTGACCAAACTTACGAGCATATTTTTGCTCATAGAGCATCCGTGGATGTTACGGAGGATTTTTAATTCTCATACGGCAAGGATACAGATGATGGATATGTCTTCTGGAAATCGTAGTCAGCAAACAGCTGACCACTGGATCTTGGGTTAAATAAAGACGCAGTTTCAAGTCGTCAAAAGAACTCGCTTCACATGAATTCTAGAACGGCATTTATTCAAGGAATGACATTTTTAGAGCCAGAGGCAACACGAATACTTTCTTACTATTATTTAAAGTGTTACCCGGAAAGTAATTCACACGCAAGATATTGTCATTAAACTAGATGAAATCGACTCTTGACAGCTTTAGTGTTCAGGTCTCTCTCTCCCTACATCCATCCCCCTCCTCTCCCTCCCCTTTCCCACCGCCTGTATGATTTTACAAGTAGCTGACACTGGGTAATCTGCAGTAAGTATTTTGGTAGCCAAAGTGTTAAAGGAGGTTTTTATTTGTGACTCCAAATTTAGGAGGGCTGATGTGATGGTTCGCAATTCGCCGTTTCGCACGTTTAAATTGGTCTTTTGGCTGCTTTTTTGCAGTTTGAGATGACGCCGTCTTGTCTGGCGAAGACTCTAAATCCTGTTGGTGTTTGAGACCGAATCGAGGGGAAAATGTGAAAGGTGGAGGGTAATCACACAATTTTTTGGTATCGTGTTTTAACAAGGGCTGCCCTTGTGGAAAATAGCCAGCTGTGATTTCACTTCCTGCCACATTTGTTGTACATACAAGTCAGTACGCTTGAAGATTCCTGGGCGATGCGAGCATGCAAAAGATGAGTAAGAAGAAAGCAGAAACAACTGATGTCTCTCTCTCTCTCCAGTTTTGAAACATTTCCGCTTTTGAAGTGACGTGCCGATGCGCATGCACACGCATTCAAGAAAACCTTGAAGCTGGAAGTATGTCTACTCTCTTCCTCTGTCTGTATATCTGTCTCTCTCTCGTTCTGTCTCTCTCTCTCTCTCTCTCTCTCTCTCTCTCTCCCTTTCGCTGTCCTCATCTGCCTTTATCCATAACTCTTTTTCGGCCACCATCTTATTCATTCTCTCTCCATGTCTTATCTCACTCTTCTGTCACATCTTTGCTATGTTAGTTTTCATTTTTAAAATATACAAGTGGATACTTTCAAGTTTTCGTCAAGGACAGGTAAAGTAAGATTCTATGGATTGTAGTTATCGGGCGACTCAATGTATTGGAGGCCGGCGAATTTCTTTGATATGTCTCACATTGCAAGTTCCTCTTTGGAATACACCGTTACAGAAATATCTAGGTAAAAATAGATACTCAACAAATTGATCATTTTATTAAATACAATGATAGACATATTTAGGCCTTTGAACCCTGTCCAGTGGTGCACAGTTGGAAAATAAAATTCAGATAGCACCTAACAAGCGTTACAACGGTGAGCAAGCAACATTGCTTATTATGAGACAAGTAATTGACATAAGTAAATATATTTATGGACCAATCACAACATGAAAATAAGTGTATCAAGTATACCAGAAGTTCATGCTTCTTGGATCAGAGGATAAGACACTCAGGGTTCAATGGGTTAAGAACTGATTTCGATTTTTCATAGATAAAAGCATATTTGACTTTTCACAGGCGGTATTCAAAGACATTATGAGAAGTTTGAGTGAAACTGGCGCGACACATTCCGCGGGACAGACATCGTAGTGGGTAGCACAACTTTTTCAACGGACTTTTGTAGTTCTTTTTTTTCGGAGATGCATGGCAGTCAGATTGATTGATCTTACCGAAACAGCGTAGGGAAAGTTCTTCTGGCCATTCTGTAAAGTGCACGCGCTGCTTCGGCCGATCCATCGAAATAAATCGTACTTTTATCAACACTTTACATTTGTCTGTCTTCAGATAATGGGCCATTTTTTTCATCCAGCTAAATTACCTCCCTTTTTCCGAGTGCAAGAGGTATAATACAAACATTGGAAAGAAGGAAAAGAACCACATTTTCTCATGTTATTTTAAACATGTAAAGCAAAAAATAAATAAATAAATACATTTTTTTTAATATAAAAAATATCAGAAAGTAAAAAAAAAAGTTATCACCATGAGCAAGATATTCTTTTCACAACACTGAATTTTTCTGAATTTTCCGTTACTCACGTTTCAAATAACAGGGGAAAATGTGATTTTTTTCTTCCCTTCTTTACAATTCTTCTGTTATATTTCTTGTACTTGGGATAATGGAAACCCGCACCGGACCGGAACGTCAACATCGCGACACCATGACCTTCTCGTTCTTAAGTGGCTCTGGCTTGTACTATTCCGTGCCCGGCCGGATGCCTCCCCTCTTATCAACATCCGGTGAACAGAAGAGACAGATGGACATGGCTACTTGACCGGATTTAGAGTCCGAAATGTTCGCTCATCCGAGCCCTTATACAGACCAGCCCTTATACAAGTCAGGAACGAACAAACATGAAAATCAGTCGACGACCTTCGCCAAGAACTGACTGAATCAAAAAGAAAACCAAACAAACAGTATAATGAGAGAGCTTTTATCATTTCAGATTGTGACTTTTCCCGATTGTATGTGTTTATTTATTTATTTTAACATCGGCGGTATGTGTATAGGCTATAGCTTTATGTCCGCCATATAAATTGTGTTTCTGACAGGGAGTTCACACAGCGTGTTCACATATTCACATATCTACAAGAGGACAGAAAGGAACAACAGGGAAAGAGGGAGAAAAGATACAGAGCAAGCGAGAGGAAAGAACAACAAAGATGAGGGGAAAAAAATAGAGAGGGCTGGAAGGGAGGAAGAAATACGGCGAAGTAATGAGAACAAATGAATTTGCACATAATATAAGACGCTTAAAAATCTGCACTGCAAATAGAGGAGAGAGAGAGACAGACAGACAGACAGACAGACAGATAGAGAGAACGGCTAAGAGGGAGAAGAGGACAGGAGAGAACAACAAAAATGAAGAGAAAGTAGGAAATAGAAAGAGCTGTAGAGGGAGAGAAAGAAAAAAATATGAAGAAACATTGAGAGGTAGTAAGAGAGTGAATTCATTAGAAGACTACTGCGGGGGGGAGGGGGAACCACAGATGAGCACTTTTTGATACTTTCAAGGTTACCGTCCACGAGTCTGAGCCTTAACTACTTCACCTAAAAAAAAAAGATCAAAAGGAATAGGCACTGTTGTCCGAGAGCAATGGTTTGAATCAATAGCTTCAATAAACGAAAAGTATAGAATCTTTAAAGACAGAATTTCAGTTTTCTCCTTTGTAGAGAAAGTGAGTGTAATAAGTATGTGGTTCTTCCCGCTTAGTCTTCATTGGTATGTAGGAGGCTCAAGAACTTGCGAAATCTGCAGTGACACAGTGTGCGTGGAGGAGATGGTGGAAAGGTTTCGGGGAAGGATGGCGGGGGGAGGGGGGGGAAGGGAGGATAAGGGAGCAGGAAGAGGAAATGATAGAAAGACAGAAAGAATATAAACAGGCGACTTTGGAATAGAACCTGGAGAAGAAAAACTCTCTCTCTAAAACCGGAATTACCATATACATATTTTTTTCTCTATGTACTCTTCAACGTAATGTCAGTAAACGGGGCAAGTCCATCTTATCACTGCTTGAACACACAAATGTGTAACATACTACAAAATGAGAGCACCTTGGCCCTAACACAAAATGTCGGTGGAGATTACTGTTGGGATATAGGGTTAATTTAATGTTATTTATTGATTTCCCAGAAAATGACAAGCCTAATTGCATTCTGTGTCAGTTTCTTAATGCAGAGTTTGTTGTTCAGAGTGGAATATGATGAACGAATCTATGATGAGACTGATCCTGACCACTTCTAGAGCTAAAGGCCTAAACGAATGATAGATCTATAGAAGTGCTCACTTCGACTGAGAATCCAACCCCCCCCCCCTTCCCCCCCAGAAAAATTCGTAGATTGGTCGTGCGTGAATAAGGTAGAGCTCTAGTGTTTTAGACAGTTAGTTAGAGAGACATTTTCGTGTAAATTTTGTCAGTCCAGAAGAACACCAACGAGGATTGCACGATAGTATATTTTATGTACATTTTGGTGTGGTATTGTATGCACATTTTATTATTATTATAAGAAAATGAATTACAGTGTTATATCAAGTAAAATATTCACAGCTACTTAGGCGTTTGTTATGCTTAATATCGAGAAAACTAGTCCATTATTTTTTACCACCAGGAATAAGCTTTTCAAGCCACAACTTTATTTTGTTAGTTTGCCAATTACTGAGCATAGGTTTTGCAGACCTCAGCAGTTATGAATTTGGATGCTTCATAATAATAAGCCACTCCTTAGTCGTATCAATACCTGTATTTTTGTACTGGGTATAAAGAAAAAAAAGTCATATCTGCAAAGGATCTATACAATTTTAGAAATACCTGGTTCATCCTGGTCGTCTCAAATAATTATGTCGGAAGAAACAGTTGGCATAATATTAGAGTCTCATGTAGTTTTTATTCATGTTCCAGAAGTGAAAGATTAAGTCTCGTGGTAAAAAAGGCAACAAAAGGTAATAATTAAGTGAGTATGTCTTTCTCACTCAGTTAAATGCTATTTGGAAAGTGTTTCAAAAGCGAAGCAAACTGAGCATGTCTTATGATCAGACCAACGCCGCGATGCTTCTAGAATTACAAGCAGACCTTGAGTAGGCAATCAACGAAACGGAAAACATTGTTATAGTTTCTCAGTCAGCTACACGTAATTATTACACAAGGCTGTCAGATTCTCGAGGCGTTTATGGTCCACTAGAGTCATGAGCACTGACAAGGCGTGCGCCTGCCACGTCGTCCTTGGTAAAGTGAGGGGAACTCAGGATTTGGCAGGAGTCGGTGCTGACGCAACTCGTGCATTCTCTTTTCCCATCTCATTAGTGCCACGGGCTTTGTTCCCTGACTTCTAACCGCCACCCAGGGTGACGAGATCTGTCATGTGGAATTGCCCGTTCCTTCTGCAGACAAAGAGACTAAGACTGTTATCGTGAAAGTGCAGGCTTGACAGCGATTTGTGTTACACATCTCACTAGTTCTAACTGTTCACTTTTATCAGACCTACATCTTGAAGCAGATTTTATTTTATTATTGTTACTTTTGGTGTTGTTGTTTTGAAGTGTTCCCTCCTGTCGTGTCCTTCTCCTCTGCTTTAGTAAAAGGTGTTTGAGAAAGGAGATGATGAAGGAAACAGTTGGTGTTTCACTTCTCAACATCTCAGAGCATCAGTTTATTATTCACTGGTGAAACACGCAGAGAGTGTATAGAAAGGCGAAGAATAAAGAAAGTGAAATATGTTATGTCGTCTTTTCATCCTGTTTTTCACCCCTAGCTTACGTCCTTGAAATCTTCACAATCTTTATTATCGCATGAAGAGATGTCTATATCGCCTGAGACATTAAAAAAAAAAAACAGGTGTGATTTAACTTGATTTTTTTTTTTTACGATAACTTTTGCATTTTAATATCTCGAATAAGCGAGTCTTGTCGGTTTACTAAAAGAGACATCAGAAAGCTACAAAATAATTTATAGAAAGTCTCGGGCGGCATTGTGTCAGCTTATATTCTTTATTATGGCACACGCTTGATCAATTGAGAGATAAACCAATGAAATGTTACTTTGGAAATCAGAAATGTAAAAGGTTATATGCTCCTTATGATCAAATATTAATTGCTCCATAGGATCAATAAATGTTAACAACCCGCGTCATTTACGTCGCCTTTGAAGGCCACCCAGGCTCTACTTTACAGTGGAAGACAAACGTCTAGTTTTCAGTACAATCCATGTTATATATATGCATAAATATCTGCCTTGCCGTATCCTCATCTTTTTGTTTTGTTTCTTCTTTTTGAAATTGCATAATGTGCATTATTGACGTCTGTGCATTTCTAGCCGAACCGTTAGCATCATTATTTTTGATGCGTGTTAGATGAAACTCGGCCAAATAAATTATGATTTCTCTATTTCCATTTTCTACCTGTATCTTGTTCCTCACTTGATGTACCAGTTCAATGAAAAGAAGGTACGGCCTGAGCTTAGGGAACACCTTGGGACAGTTGACAGTGTGATCCAACATGACACTGAATATCATTTCTGACAGGTGAAGCCGACCTTTCATGGAAATGAAATATCGTTGGGGGCATGAAGAAATCGGCCATGCACCCAAATTAAACATTTATTTCAAAGACAAATATTAATACTCTTTATAAAAAAAAAAAAAGAACTTCTTGTCAAGCCAATGTACAATAAGAAAATTCACCTGTCATTTCATCCCGGATTTGATAAACTCTGTAATAGGTTTTGGTGTTACTGCTCTCGTGTGAACTTTGGTGCATTGGCACCTGTGTGATTTCATCATGCTGCCAGCGATATGTTTTGATTCATGGAGAGGAAAATGTAGACTAATATGATATCATTCGAAATCTGGTGTCATCAATTTTATCGCCGACACTACCAACATTTTTCAGTGGTAGGTCTACGTTGGTATTTCCTAACGAGTATGTTACTGAGTGCAATCTCAGTCACGTAGGCAATGCCGTTTTGATGCGAGGTCTGGGGGGGGCATGATATTGACCATAGCCAGAAAGGTGGATGGAGTTATCATTGCACATGGCTGGGGAGCAAAGTCTTAAGTGCGTGCAGCTAAAATATGTCGTAAACCATACTCCACCTGATCCTTGTCGCTTTCTTTTTATGGCCTGGCATTTATTTTTACCGACTCCAAAATGTTCCCAGGCCTCTGAGTAATATCCGCTGTTTTCCATTCACAAGATGAAATCGGCGTATGTAAATATATTCCGGTATACGAAATGCTTATTTATTTATGTTTCTTCTATGCACAGCCTGTGTATTATATATACATTAAGTGCAGGTTAATTTAAGATGTATACTTTGACAACACCCACTTTTTTTTTGTTTGTTTGTTTGTTTGTTTAAGAAAGCAGTGTTCACTTCATTATTAATTGGAGCGTGTTGTGGAAACTGCAGAATTCTGTTTTATTTTATTGGCGCGTTTCTGATCAGTTTCACGCTGTTGACATTTTCTAACTTCTTTTCCTTGTCATTCTTGTCCTTCTCTTCCATTTCCTTCCTTTCGTTGTCTTCCTGTTGTTCTTTGTCTTCTCTTCGTTTTCCTCCTCCCGCATGCTGCTTTTCCTCCTCGTATTTTCTTTTTTTTTTTCCCCTTGCTCTTCTGCATCTGCTTTTTCGTCCTCTTCTTTCTGATTCTTCTTCTTCGTCTCCCCCCCCCCCCACCCCTCAGCCCTCTTCTTCATCTTGCTTCTTCTGCTTCGTCTTTCCTTCCTTTTTCTTCTTTTCATTTTTTTTCTTCTGCCTCCTTCTTTTCTTTCTTTAATTGCCCATACCGAAACATAAATAGCTAGTACTGATGGGGTTGAGCGTACATTTGTTATAGAGGTGAATAGGCAAAAAATTACCTCAGGCTGCAAAGCTCTTGTTCAGTACATATCTGGATCTCATCATCTTTCCAGATGTGTGCTTTGAATCTGAGCAAATAGCTTTCGTCATACACGGGCATACTCCCAGATAGCCGAAGAACACGAAAAAATGGCTAATCTATGTGGCCTCTGAAATATACATACGGCAGTTCTCTTGTCTGTTTCTGAGAGGACATTTAGAGCCTTGCATTGTGAGCACTTAGGTCGAAACAGGCACTATTAGGTGGGGCTGTACGAGATAACTAATCCAAGCCTATTTAAGCGCCCATTCTGCGCATTTTGTATTGTACAAACCTTGATGCAACGTAATATATCATGTAACATTAAGAATGACTACCCTGATTCTGACAGCTATAACCACGAGAGCGAAGGATTCTGTTGTGTTAATATATTGAAGTATTTGGCACAGGGTTAATAGTATATATTTTATGTCATACGATGCTTTGAGCACTTTGTTTGCCAAGACCTATAGGAAATGTTTATGAAATACGAAGAGATTGTTAACAATGTGGGCATTTTTGATTACAGAGATAGCGATATGCTCTTGGGCTTAGTGTGACCTGTGAAATTCTGATGCTTTATCACAGCATTTCTGCTAACCTTCTCTACATGTGATGATCAGACTCCTAGTGGTGTTTGCCTAATGTGACATTATGGACAAAGAAAGTGTAAATTTGATGATAATGAATGTTTTTTGGGGGGGGGGGGGGGGGGGGGGGGGGGGGGGGGG
>JBCEWB010060246.1:0-13721 GCA_039654565.1 Peronia peronii
TCCGGGCAAAATTTCCAAATTTCTACCCACAAAATTTCTCAAGAAAAATTGGCAACTTCTAAAAGCCGAGATAATCCCACTTTCTTTGGATTGAAAGGCTTAAGAAAAACAAACACTTTCTTCACTTGGTGTTACGAGAGAAATCGGACATCTACAATCTCGATTCTCTTGAAACAGATAAAATAAAAGTATCTCCTACAGAAAATGCAGTTTTGCCACGGTGCGTTAGTACTATCCTCCTCTCCAGCCAATTCTGGCAGGAAGGCGATCCACTAGTCCGTGTTGTGATAGCATGGGCGCAACAGTCAAATTCATTACACTTAAAAGTTGATGTCTCATAGACTGGCTTTCAGTAAATTCAGTAACCTTGAGTCTTTACCGTTCACAAAATATCATCTCATGTTTAGCTCAAACGTTGTCGTTGTTGTGGATGTTGCTAATGATGATGGTGAAGATGATGATGGGACCATTGTTGTGGCGGTAATAGTGATGAAGGTGATGATACACGCATAAGATGTCTTTGTCTATGCCTATCTGTTATTCAAAGGACAAAAGTGTCTTGCTAGAGCAAGCTATATCGTTTCATTGCAGCATAAGCAGCCTATTCCTCTGTCGTTGAGTTCTAGAACCAAATAGTTCAGCTGGTAGCCTGGCCGTGATGCTACATTAATTCGACCTATTGAAAATGTTCTAGTTCAGTGTGTGCGCGACCGAGCAGGGAAATCAGAAGACAATGCGGAAGCGTGACCCAGCGTGTTCAATCAGTTATCACTAAGGTATGGCTTACATTCTGCCTGGTTTCCGTTGATTTCCATGGTCCTAGGAATCATAGGATTGGCAAAGCCACTGCCTCGACTATTCATTGCCATGCAATGGCTGCTAGAAATTCTCATTTACATTGACAAAGCGCCTTTTTCGTTACAGTTTAATCAGCCATTCTGACTGTCAGACAAATTTCTCTCCTTTGCTAAATACAAGGTACTGTAACAGGAAGGATTGTAAAAAAGGACAAAATCACTGTTTCTCTTCCTAACACTCGAGTGACGGAAAATTCAGAAAAATTCACCATGCGATGATTTTTTTTGTACTAGAGTCGGAAGTTTGACATCTCTGTGTGCAGCTGACAATTTTTTTATTTTATTTATTTATTTTGCTTCACGTTTGAATAAAAAAGACAAAAGGTGTTTGTTTTTTTCTTTTTTTTTCCCTCCTTTGAAATACTTGTATTATGGGCAGTAACTTGGCTGGCTAAAAATGGCTCATTAAGTTCCCATCTATTCAAACATAACTTTCCAAAATATTACACATATCACACTATTCTCTAAAGGGGCACTTTGTTCACTTGTGTTTCAAGAGAAAAAGTCGCAAAACTAGATTGTGATTTTCTCGAGTTTTTAGCTAAAAGTTTTTTCAAAGAACAACTACGTCGGTATAGTAGGTAAAGATTTGCCTACACAGTACTATATTATTATTATACGCCCGGGGTAAAGCCGCTCAGCTTCGTAATGGCTATGGTGACCATCTCGGACTGTCGTTGCCAGACATACTGATATGGTCTCTATTCTATTAATCATGAAAAGTGTCATTAGGAAACGATGGTAAATGTTTATATCAGCGTTTCTATGATGCCATATTTTATTCATGATTAACAAACCACAATTTACGGTGATACATTATGACAATATGTTGTTAAATTGTATGTTTTTAGAACGAAATCGCAATGCAAAAAATTGTGAGCAAGTCTCTGATCAGACCCGTTCCTTGACACTGGCTTAATTCTCCTATATTAACTCTACAAGTTTGAAGAGATCGAAGAAGTTAAAGAATAACTCTCGGTATAATGCTTCTGAATTCATTTCTAAATAAAATATGTTCAATACAATATGACAGTGTTCATCTTGTATTGGTATTTCAGAATAACTTGTCACTAATCCTCGAACACGTACAAACATCTGTACAGTATAGAGACTCAGCAAGTACTCCAGCAATTTCTGCTGATGCTCTCAGTGATCCTTAGTTTACCAAACTATTGAAAATATTCAAACACTGCAACTGAAATCTGATCTTTTGGAAGAACAAATGCTGTAGTCGTGTCCCGGGGTCAACTCGCGTGCTTACTTCATCACCTATCACAATGGATAAAACCGCATTCTGGTGTCTGAAATGATGAGCATGCTACGCCCTAACCTGTGTGTCAGGTGATGATAATGGGACACACAGATTGTCTCTTCTGTCTGACCCACAAAAGAAACCCTCCATTACCATAACTCCTGTCACAACAATTTTATTCTTGTTGCACCCACCGTGTCTAATGATGGAGGCGTATGGCAGTGGGGACTGAGACCTGCATCTCTCTCTCTCTCTAGCTTGCCATTTGCCGTACCCACATTCCTATTTGGCTTACTTGTCTTGATTCCTATCCAGCTAGACAAGTCATCCAAATTTCGACCGTCCCGTCCGGACGGTCCGTCCCATCGTCAGCGATCCGTCCACATATCCATCCATCCCTCTACTTACTACCCGTCAACTTACCCATCCGTCATCCACCCATTCATACATTTCATTCCTTATCCCGCTTCGTTCATCGTTCTATTTTTGACCACCTCTCCATCTCTCACACACTCATTCACACACTCACTTATTCATTTACAATTGACTCCACTTCATCATCTCTTCTGAAAGTGAGATAGCTTCAGGCGACCAGATGCTCAGAAATATCATTCATCCCAACCTCAACAGTCATACAGACACTGAAGAATATCACTGAAAAGGAAAGAAAATTCCTCCCCCCCCCCCCCCCCCCCTCCAAAATTATTATTTCTTGCTCTACTAATACGGCTGTTGAAAACTAACTAACACATGTTAATGTGGTGTTGGTTGCAACCACAATCAATCCTCTTTTTTTTTTGAAATTATTTATCTATTATAACTAATGAGCCATTTTGACCGTCAATCAAATTGCAAATAACTTCTCTTTACCAAGTACAAGAGGTATGAGACAAACAATGTATGGAAAGACAAAAAAATCAGTTTTTCTCTTGTTGCTTGAAACACGAGTAAAGGAAAATTCTAAAAATTTAACATGTGATGAATTTTTTTCCCCCATCATGATAATTTTTTTTTTCGTTTTTTTTTCTTCACATTTAAAAAAAAAAAAAAAAAAAACAGGAGCAAACATGATTTTTTCCTTCTTTGTCTTATATCTCCTTTACTCGACAAAGGGAAAAGTAACCCAGCCGAATAAAAAAAATAAAATAAAAATTTATACTAGTCACCACTGGAATTTGAAGGACAACATATTTGATACCCAAAAATACAAAGGTACGCCTATACATATGCAGATACACAAAACATATTCTTTTCTTATCATTCCACATTTTGCTCTCACTCAGAGAACAACTATTTCAGAATGCTGTTGTTTTCTGTTATACTAACAGAACACCTCGGCACTAATTCGATCGAGGCAAGTGGAGCGTTAATCCATATATCGCCCCGAGAAAGTTCCCGTAGCTATAGTTACTCACAGACCTACCTTACATAACAGCAAACAAACAGGGTAAATAAGAAACCGTGCTCTTGAAATGCAGGATGACGTCAGGACTGGTGGGGGAATTCCCTGCCTTTCAGTCCCGTCCCCACTCACACACTCTCTCTCTCCCCTACAACTCCGCTGCGCGCCAAACCACGTCATAACGATATCTAGATCTATGTCTATGCCCTATTTTCTTTGTTTTCAATTTCCTTTACTTTGTCTCTCCCGTGCTAAGACTTGCAAAGATAAACTCTAAAAATAGACGGTCCCACGTACGTCATAGTACACCGCCTAACTCTGAGCCGTGTCGCATCTGGCGGTGCACGCGCGTGGTACCGCACGGGACTTTTACCTAACTTGCAGCTGTTGATAAAACGCTCAGAGCAAAAAAGAGAGCAAACTTAACGCGAAGGTGAAACTTCCGATATCGGAACAGCTCATGATCATCTCCATTATAATTTCTAGATACGTGGAACTAATGAGACCAACTTCCAGGGAATTGGTTCGGTAAAATTTTGCAGAACAGGCAATAAGATGCAATGTCTACTAGGATAAAAATAAGAAATAAATAATTTTTTTTAAATGAATAAATAAATAATAAATAAAATATAAAAAACAAATAACACAAATATTGACAACAGCAGCAACAACAACAATAACGCCAGCAACAAAAAACTACAAATTACAGCAACAACAATAATGCAGATGATAACAACAAAATACCAATAACTGTTCCGGTGAAGAACCAAGAGGTTCGAAAATTTCGCCAGCCCTCAGCAATCATCCTCTATTCAAATTTATACATATCGAGTTTTACAGATTGTAGCTTGTTTCATGTGGTATATAGAGTTCGTTGCCGACCGACAGTCCATCTTAAATTTTAAGACATTTGTACAAAATAAAACGTGATCATGATGATGATTTTCAAAAATTTCGTCGAATGTTTTTGTGTGTGTGTAATAGCAAAACATTACATAGACCGCCACTCGCCTTCTTGCTCACTAACTTGGCACGGCTGAGACACATGTATACAACTCAACGTCAATCTTACGTGGGAACCACTTTTTTTTTCTCTCTCTCTCTCTCTCTGTCTCTCTTCCACTGTTTTGCTCTTTCGTTTTCACACCGGCTGTTCCACATTTGAATGAAAAATCACGGCACAGCCGGGCTCGGTGCCAGACAAAATGAACCGCGAGCGAGGGTGACGTAAATCTGCGTATTCTTCGGGCCAGAAGAGAAGACAAAAGAAAAAAAAACATAGCGAACTAGCACTACATAGTTACAACACTGACGGGGACGTAATGCATGCATAAAAGAAGAAGGTTCTAGGCCGTGCGAGGTTACAGATTTTCCATTCAAAATCGATTTCTCTCTTCTTGGCTGCGAGATCATAAAATTATTTGTAAAATTCCTGAAATGTCGGGACCATTCTGTACACAACTGTCGAATTATTTTGTTCCGATTTCACTTTTTCTGAGTCACGTTATCATGAACTGCCTGTGATGTTAACTTATGACAGCACCCTCTTAAATTAACCAAAGACTGCCAGAATACTAGCATTGGAAAATGGACATAATCTCGAGATCACCAATTTGTCTGATCAACATTACTTTTAAAAAATTGGAAGCACCTCCCCGAAACAGAGGGAATGAATAAATAAATGAACAGATAAGAAAAAACAAAACAAAACAAATAGTTTATAAATAACTTTTTCTTTATTTCTCATCCGACTGTTTATGTTTTCTTCTGATTCATATATTTGTTTAGGTATTGTTCTTTTGTATAAGAAAATGATTGCTATTTTGGTCATTATTGTTACTGTTCTACTACTGCTGTTTTTGTTTTTATTTTTTACCATTTGGTATTCTTGTTCTTGTGCATGATCGTCAGCATAATATATCATTACTATCATCACTACCATTTTACACAAATGTCTTCAATTTTAAGACATGGGCTTTCGTTAGAAGAAACAAAGAACACTACAGAATTATCATCATTCATATAAAATGAATTCTGGAAGAAAACCGAAGTCTAAGAAGACTTTGGTCCACCGTCCCCCAGGTCATTGCAACCTATTCCTCCGCGAGTTCATTTCTCCGAGAAAATATACGGAGCAACTCTGATCAATTAGTCCCCGTGTTACGCTGACATGGGCTCACAAAATAGTTCAGTTATCGATCTCTTACTTCTATTCTACCTGTCTACCTTGCCGCCGTGTGCCTCGACCTGGGGCATAATACAACAAGATCAATGACTCAGTGATCAGACAGATCGACCTGGCCACACGGGGACCCAGGACACGACACGAATTACTTCACATTCCAAAGTACATGTCTCAGTAATGTGGCCATAGAATGTATCTATGCATGCCCCGTGTGTGACGCTTCGACTGGGTCACCCAAGCATGGTGCCCATACATTAACCCTTTATAGCAAAGCTCTGTGTTGCATGTATACACAATGACATGATTTGAATGGAAAATAAATATAACACATTCAAATATCCTGAAAGGCAAACAGACACATGTACATACGTCTACAAAATGGAGAAACACATTATGTCAAGATAGCTAGACAAACCGGCAATCACACAGATAGACAGAGCCGCAGAAAGACAGACAGGCAGACAGACAGACAGACAGACAGACACACAGAGGGTCAGACAGATGGCCGAAAAGACAGAGACAAACAGCGTGACAAGGGGCAAGAAAGTGACAGACAAAGCAGACAAGGAAAAAGTTCACAATTACTACTCGACTTGGAACGATTGGCCTTACAACTGGCAAGAGAGATTTCCAACAGACTGACTGACTGACGCGCAGCCAGATCTGACATGCATTACTTCACATTCGGAGCTATGTGGCCAACATAATATATACTACATGCATGCCTGACTCCGCCTAGGTCAAGTTCCTGGTGCCAAGACATTATTAAGCCTTTATAACTTCAGCAAGTTTTAGCAAATTATGATAAAATTATTGTAAAATACACGTAAATGATACATGAAATGTACAACTGATTTCCTCCCCGAGTGGGCAACCTGGAGTCTATTTTACAACATTTTGAGCGGATCTGTCACACCACCAGTGCAAATTCTGAACTTGCCCAATGCGTCTAAATGTGACAGTATGTTTAGGTATTTGCCATTATAATGCACTAATCACAAAAACGACAGACAAACTGGAATTTATTACAATCTCACGCAATAATTTCTTACCCAGATAACCGGTAACTCCACCTCAAGTATACGGCAGGGTATTATTCCATCTCTGGTAAAGTTCAGAACCGGCACAGTGCATCTAAATGTGACATAATCTCCATATATTTGCTAGCACTGGGCTACGAGAGGCCCACTTTCTTACGTTCCAATGTCTTGGACATAATATAGACTCAGAATCACGATCTGTCTTTTGCTATTGTTGTTGCTATTGTTTAGTAACAGATTTTTGGCGGGAGTTCAATAAAGGTTGGTTATACCATATGCAGCATTTTGTCAAAACAGGGCCCAAATGGTTTGGACTCCAATGAAGCGAGGCCATGTACACAATAGGATTGTTAATTTATATATTAAATCCCCCATCCGCCACGCCTTCCTGTCCAAACCATAGCTAACATACAATATCTCTATACCTCTTGCTTCTTACTCATTTCGTTCAGACAAAAAGACTAAATTAAAAAAAAAAAGAGAGAGAGAAGAAACGGCGTGTAGGAAGACAATATTCGTTCACCAACAAATAAAACCGAACAGGCCCCTTCATCTTCCCTTTCTCCCTGACCCCTTCCCGAACATACACTTAATTTGCACCCAAAATCCTAACACCCTTTGCCTCTATATAGATCCACCTCGCTCGGAGATAAATGTTAAAATGATAGCAACACTGAGAGAGTAAAGAAGAGGGATTTCGTGGTCGATCACAAGACCGAGACATCGCTCAACATGGGTTTGTTTACATAGTGTGGACATGTCTGAATGCTTATGATGGGGATTGTTTTTGACCAGCCTTATTATTTCCCTTTGCCAGGCCCAAGGGTGTTGATCGAGCAGCATACGGTACATGTATTATGTTTCGCTTTTCAACCTCCAGCATAACTTTTACACTCTTTGAAATGTACATTATAAAAAATTACCTCTCCCCCCCAAAAAAAATCATTATATAAGGAAACTATTTCCTTCACATCATAATAATTTCAGCAACAAATTTTGTGATTAGTTTTTCAAAGGACAAAATGAATAGTGAGTTTTTCTTTCTTTACGCTGTTTCTTCAACAACTCTTGTGTGTGGTAAAAGGAAGTACTAGCGCTGGTCAAAATCAATCCCTATTCGTCAAGAACTGTCCTGACATGCTCAGACAAAACTCACGTTTAAGCGACAATATCTTACTCACGTGACCGACATCGAAATAACTCATAAGAGAGAGCCGATGATACCACAATATGTACTGTTTTCCAACAATAAACAAAACCACAAGTCCCCTCATATCCCTCCCCTGCCACCCCACCCTATGTATGACCGAACTAAACTTGGTTCATCTGTTTAGGCGACTACATTAAATGGTTTGAACTTTAAATTTAAAGAGCCGGAGAAGGAAGAATGCTGACATAAACCAGACACGCCTATGGCAAATGCACACACCAAAGAAAAGGTTACCTACCCTTTCTCAGCAGCGGTCATCTCGCCCATAATGAACAAACAGTTTGGACGAATGCTCTTCAGATGAAATAACACAGTATGTATATAAAAATTCCATGAAAGATAATTTGTTTTGTTTGTTTGAATGCATGGACATTTACTTATATACTCCGTGTTCTCAGTGACTTTGCTCTGGCTTCTTCAGCAGAGAAATCTGGCATCTAGTCTTCTCGTGGGGGGACAAAAATAGAAAGGAGAATCGTTTCTAGGTGCTTATGCATCGTTGGTAATCTAAAAGCCTATCGTGTTAGTCATAGGTGATGCTGGCTGTATAATGTTACTCACGCCAATACATATAATCATACACACACACGGGCAGACATACATTTCACAAGCACACACAACATCATACACGCACCATACCCACTTTCTGTCCATATAATAATGGCTGTCATCATTTGATTGGAAGACAACAAACAATGACCTGACTAAAAAAAAAAGAAACTATTTCACACATTCACTCTCTTTTTTTTTTTTTCTATGCTCTTGGAACTATAACTTGGTCGGTTCTTTTCGCCTTGTGAAATTTTCAGTCAAAAACATAGCAAGAAATAACAATGATCACAATACAGTACACAACACCAACTAAAATTATATCTCCAGCCATAAATACCAGATCTCCCGATTACCCACTCCACCCCCCCCCCCCCCAACACACACACACCTTCTTTCCACTTCCCTCTCTCTCGACCTCATCCAAACACAAACACACTTCTTGCTGCAGATGCATGGGGGGGGGGGGGGGGAAATTGGGAAGGGGGGAAGGGGCTGGAAGGGAGGGGAGAGGAGAGAGATACTGCAACAGTTTGAAATGATTATCTTCTTCTTCTTCTTTTTGTTCGTTTGTTTTTTTAAACAAAGAAGAAGGCTCTGCAATGATCAGGTCTGAGATTTTTTAAAAAAAAAAAGGGTAAGTCATGTCATTGATAACACAACACTTTGCGCTCTAACAGCAACACTCGTGAAAAAACACAGCTGACTGTCGCTCACTAACATAGTGCCTGTCTGTGGCCTGATTCCTGTCTCTGCGAATGCTCTACGGTACGCCTGGGTAGTGCGCAATGTCAGAAAGGTGTGTGTGTGTGTATGTGTGTGTGTGTGTGTGCGCGCGCGCGCGTTGTTTTTTTTACTTTTAAAAAATGTCATAAAATTAACATGCATTTTTCTTAAATACATGTAAGTCATTCTATCACACTGAAACACTCAAATTTAACATTCTGCGACAAGTACACTGAAGTTGGAAAGTCTAATGTTTCTTATCATCCACTGTGCCATTTCACGAGCCATATCAGCTATGCAATCACCCCTAACAACAACAGCAACAACAACAACAACATAAAATAAAACTAGTCTCGCATACCAACACGATGAAGTCACTATATCATGCTCGTTCGACCTCAATAACATGCACAGTGAGTGTTACAACATTTTCTTATTCTGTTTATACCTAAGAAAGTAGGATTATCTCGGCTTTTAAGTGCCTGCCCAGTTTAGGTGAGAAATATTTCTGTGATATGGAATTTGGAAATCATGCAGCGCATCTCCGCCTACTCTTCATCCGATTTTGAACTGCCAAGTGTTCTCTGACGTGCGTAACGTACACCAGGAACCTCCGCCCGGCTTACCGATCCAAGAAACATGGGGACTGTTGAGTCACTGAGAAAAATGCAGGGTCTAATTTTCTAAGTTTTCCCATCCTTCGTCAAGTTTCGATTTTCTAACCCGTGATATAAGTTTTTCGCCGAGGAGCAGACGCCTAACCTGTCGGTCACGACGACCGCTTACAGATATATAGGCCTCCATTAGCCACTTTAATATTCACTACACAAAGGGTTTAAAATTACAAAATATTATTTTGCGACGACTGTTGACAAACAATGCACTTCGATCGTTTTCATCTAACAGAGACTCTTTTATACATGTAGTAAGGTCTTTCACTGAATCGTTAGTCTGTCCTCTTTAAAACAACCTATGGTCATGTAAATGCATATTATAAGGCTATAATATCATAACTTCATTTAGATGCCTATACTTTTCGTTATAACTTTATGCATTTTATTGTCCAATGTCGGATGTGAAGGAACAGTACAATGCAAGTCTGTGCAAAATTTCTTTTGTAAAATGAGAAAGATCATTAATCTAAAACTATTACCTCATCCTTTCTGAGCAGCAATAATACTAATAGCAAATAAAAATGATGATGAAAGCAATAGTTGAAATCATCATGTGTTCCAACTGGAAAGAGTCAAAGTTTCCAAACACATGTTACAACCTGGCACCAAACCCAATCTCAACATTCAATACTGGCTTGGCGACATACTGACCCACGACACCACAGGGGTGGTGTAAGCTACATACTTTAGTATGGGCCGTATGCCATTATTACTGTAAAGCTCGGAGTTATAAATATTGCCAATCTCACCACTAAACACACACATACACATACACACAAAACAGGAAAATAAAACTAGGTCGTTGCATAACACGCCTTTTATTAAGCTTGGGCGTGAGAGGTCACGGTAATCCATACTGGTCTACTTGAAGTGGAGTACCAACAGGTCTGGTGTTCTTCCCACCCACTCGTTTGCAACTTTGCGATTCAACATTATTCCAACCGGTCTACAAATGGGTTGATTAACTTTTGTTTATGTTTTATTTCAGTCAGCCAAATTACCTCGTTTCACTAGATTTATTGGGTGCGAGTACAAAACAAGCATTTTAAAAAAGGTCTTAAGGGGGAAATATCAAATTAGCATCTTTTATTTGAAACACAGGAAACTTTTTTTTTTAAATATGTGATAAAATTTGTCTAATCTTTATGATATGAATCTTTTTCAGTTTTCCCCTGAACCTGTATTTGCTAAATAAAAGCAAACGCTGAGTTTTTTCCTTCTTGGCAATACTTATTTTATATTTCGCGATTGGATCGAGCAAAAGGAAGTAATCTGGCTGACTTTAAAAAACAAAACAAAACAAAAAATGGGCTCATTAAACAGGAAGACGAATAGATGACTACATGTACAAATGAACAGACTGATTGATTAATCTGGATTTATAGTTTCTCATTCTCAGCAACATCATGTGTGTTTGTTTGCCAGTATATCTCGCTCTCCCTCCCTCTCTCTCTCTCTCTCTCTAAGCGAGAAGATAAGTACCTCGCAATACCAGTAATGTACATGTATACAGTGTATATGGTGCAAAACCCTAGAGGAAGCTGAATAGTTTCAATAAATTGATGAACTGAAGCAATTCTCTCCACAGTCACATTCTAATATATATATATATATATATTTGTTGTTGATGTTTTTGGTTTAAACTGACTTAGTACCGTTTCATTCTCAATAGTTTAAGCCTAAATAGTCTACTCTTAGGACTGAATGGCAACATATGTAATACTAAACAAACAACCAACCAAATAAATCAATCAATCAATCAAATTTTTCATTTGTCTTGAAGAAGTAGTGCTAAGGCTGCTAGTAGTACATGACAGGGTATGGACTCGCCACAGACAGTCACCTGACACCCAACATGATATTATTTTGGCTCTTCGAAAATCTCCGCTGACGTCAGCGACAAATTAGGAACCGGAGTGCACTTTTCCCGTGTGGCCTCCGCTAGCAAACCAAATGGACAACTGATAATGGATGGATGGGACAGCGTGTGTTCTTTCTACTGCCTCCCAGCCTAGCTTTATTATAATGTGTCCCTATGGTCAGGCCCTGCAAAAAAACATGTCACAGGGTACAGCCGCAAAAGAGGAAGACAAAGGAAGACATGGGAAGGCAGCACCCGAAAATGCAAAAGAAATAAGATTTGCTGATTCTCCAAGAGCAGTGGTGGACAAAGAGGTTGGAGGAGGCGCTCCTTTCGACATCGGCAGTGGTCGCACAGTTATAGGTGAAAGTGGCGTCTGTACAATAATGGCAGTGGTCGCAGAACAGGTGAAGATGGCGTCCATGCCACAACGGCGATGGTCGCGAAATAGCTGAAGATGGCGTCCGTACGCAGTGGTCGCGGGATAGCTGAAGATGGCGTGCAGTGGTCGCAGGACAGATAAGATGGCGGTGACGAAGTTTCATCAATGTTTCTCTCTTCCTCCGATTGCTTTCTGCAAAGTGATTAAATTCGACTTTGTGTGTTATTTGCGTGTTTATTTCGGATAACGGTTTCACTGCTGATGTTATTGTTATTGCTGTTGTTGAGGATCACACTGGTGGTGGAAATGGTTGTGCTCTCCCACCCTTCCTTTGCTATTGCTGTTAATCTATTAACTACTATCGTGGGTATCGCTGAGTTTTGATAAGTCATTTGAAACCTCAGATATAACTATACAATTTTCAGACGAAAACACAAAAAAACAAACAAAAAAATCAGAGTAGCAAATCGGCCGTTTCCTTTTCAGAAAAAAAAAGTTTAATATAAAGAAAACCAACAAACCGAAGTGTCAGCTATCAGCAGTAAAAGGGCTAAGAGCGTTATTTTGTTGATGAATTTCCTTCCTTCCTGTCCTTGTAGAAAACATCGGCAGTTACGGCACGATTTTCCCTCGTGGCCTCCGCTAACTAACCAATTGGACAGCTGATAATGGATGGCTGGACGGGGCTTGTTCTCTCTTCTGTCTTCTAGCTCCATGAGGATAATATGTCCCTATCGTCAGGTCTGGCAAAAACTACACTGTATCTTTCAAAAACCACTGCAGTGCACACTCACATTTGGACGTCATGTTTTATCGACAGCCAATACACATAAGCCAATGAAATGAACGGCTTCTTTGTTGTACCTGTTACTGTTGCTAATGATGATCACACATGATAATGACCGCTAATATTACTGCAGTTATTATTGTGGGTGTCTCTCTCATTATTGCTGTTGCTGCTGCTTCTGTTGTTCACGTCTAGATCTTTACGGCCGATAGCGAATCTTAAATCTGACAAATCTGTTTCCATTTCTATTTCTCCTTCCTCTTTTGCTCGTGGGGGGGGGGGGGGGAGAGGGAAAAATCTGTTTCCATTTCTGTTTTTCTTTCCTTTTTTTCCCCCCCCCCCCCCCCCCCCCCGGCCGCCATCGCAACACTCAAACTACAGATCTCATCGGCATTAACCAGTTCACTTGACAGCACTCTGTCGCTGACAATGCCCGCACATTATTTTGCTCTTCCGCCAGATTATTCATACACCAGTTTAACACAAAACGAATCGAGAGTCTAATCAAACGCTCGCTCCTCATACTTTGCAGTTGGATTTTATTCCTAATGGATTACATTGTAATAATATTGGTGTTTGTGTTCTATCACGTCAAAGCATTTGTGGGCAACTTTCATTCTTTAACCCTAACAGCTTTGCAAGCCATACAGTTTTGCTCTTCAGCGAATGACAATAAGCCATTTTTTTTTCTCAACCAGCTAGATTACTTTGTACTTTTGCCAAGTACACGAAAAAAAAAAAGACAAACAGTGTAAGAAAGGGGGGGGGGGGGGGGGGGGACCCCTTGACCCCTGTT
>JBCEWB010060257.1:287-13721 GCA_039654565.1 Peronia peronii
CCCATATTTGTTTGATAACCTCCCCCCCCCCTCTCCCCCCCCCCCCCCCTCTCTCTCTCTCTTTCTCCTCCAACCCCTCTCGTCTTGTAACTGTTCTGGGAGAGAGGCTTAATTGCAAATGTCTGTTCCGTTACGCTGTGCATCGAAATTAGCAATATGACACCCTACCCCCTAACAGCAAAAACAACTCCCCCCCCCCCCCCCCAAACCCTCTTCCTTTCCCACATGAGCATTAGACTGCCGAGTCGGATCATCTTCTTCTCTCGTGCCTGGAATGGCGAAGAGAAGGGCCCTACGGATGACTGTGTGTATTAGTGTGTGTGTGTGAGATACAAAGAGAAAGAGAAAAATACTGTAATGATTGGATGGATAGATAAACTGAGGGAGTGAGAGCGAAAGTGCGAAAGAGACAGAAAGAGAAGATCGGTGGGAGAGAGAGAGGATAAGTGGGCTAAATAAGCAAACAAACAATCCCCCCCCCCCCAAAAAAAAAGCTCAGAGACATGTGCCATGAGCATTTTATTGTTTTATTGTTTTGCAGACATGACACTCATACTCATAACATGTATATTTTCAATGACAATATTGTGGCTGGCATAATTCAGGCAGAAACAGAAACAAACATTCAAAACATGTGTCAAGCATTACAATACAGGCCTGTTATGACATATGTCACGCGATGAATGGCTAACGCGCCTTAGCAGAATACCCTTTTTATAAGAATGAGCTGAACTAGTTCATCACCTATTCAAACATAGCTGTCCACGATTAAAGGTTGCATTTTGTGCTCTCCCGCGCCTCTCACACTTGCAAGACGCAGAACTAAATCTCATTATTCTTGAAGCAAAAGTCTTCAGTCAGTGCTGTCCAGACTCATATGGAAGTGCTATCCAAGTCCTGCCCTTCCCTTCACAACCCCCTTCTTTTTTCAGTTTTGATTTTCTCAGGGTTTCTGTCTCTCTCTCTCTCTCTCTCTCATTCTTGAATAATCTGGGGTATGTCTGACTCAGGATCGCCATGGCGTCACTAACAGCGCCTAGGACCGACTTTCCGATAACATGACGGATGTGTCATTCGGGACACCGTTTCACACTTCTTGATGCCCACTCACATAATAAACAATATCCGAGTAAGATCAAAACACGTATTTGTGATAGTTCGAGCCCGGGACTCTCGGTTCGGCATGAAATTCACACTTCTGAGCACATATAGATCGTACGCAATACATGTATTATTATAATTCCCACGTAAGATCTGACTCTAGTCTGAAACTTGAGGCCTTTCGAGTTCCTCGTGTTCTGGTTACGGTCTTGGTAAGCCTTTCAACTTCCTGAGCCTTATTCGGGGGACTCGCATTTAAGCGTGAACTTGACACATCTTCCCTTCCCCGACCCCAAAACTAAATTGGTCAACCATTGCTGATTCATATTGCATATTAGCTTCATACTGTATACTGTCTTTCTGTTATCTCCAAGTACAATCTGAACACAGATGGATTTGAACGTCGTTCTAGCCCGATACGGTACAAACGTACATTCGAAAACACAAATTCATTGTGATTTGTCGTGTACATCAGGGTGTTCAACTCAAGGCTTACCTACGGCTCATAAGAAAATTTGAGTATGTTGGCGGGCCGCACCAGCAAAACTATGGAACAAAAACTGCATTTATAATCAATTAATATCTATTGCTTCTGCATTATGCTTAATCTGCAAGACATGGTAGCACTTCCTCGATCTATACTGCGCTGAACACAAGAAGGCACTGGCCGTTAGTAAATCTGGACGACTGCCGCCATAGTACGGAACCGCATGCAGCTAGACTAGACTAGACAGGTAGAGCTCAAGCACTGTTTACAACAAATCCCAAGTCATTGCGCCGATAATCTTCACTCGTTAAGGGATCAGCAGTCGTGTACTATTCAACTGCAAATCTTCCCCTCCTGAGCTCTAATGAGCTGTTTAATGTCACCCTTCATGTTCTATGCGACATACTACAGCGCAGATAACGTCTGATACCAGGCTCAGGACGACAGACTACAATGTGATCTCTGCAGTTTCATGACATTCTTGGAGGTTATTTACTGCAGCCTCTACCTACCTGCGAGCTACGATATGAAGCCCTACACGACGGGAACGGTATGAGTGAGTGAGGGGAGGAGAGAAAGAGAGACAGATGGAGAGAGGGGGAGACAGAGAGAGAGAGAAACAGAAACAAGAGACTATGCGGAAAAGCCAAACGTTTTTTTTATTCTATTCTGGTCCTGCCAGCTCGGCAGTTGTACCACCTCAAACAGATGGCACAACATGCATACCCGATCTACCAACAAGGCCGGAGATCTAAGCAGTAATCGGGTAGGTAATTATCAGTGGTACTTTTGATGTAACCAGCAGCCAATCCCATTTCTTCCGCTCTCCTCCCTGCAAAACCATCATTGCGGTTTTCATCTATTTTGAGCGAACAATGGGATGACAGGAAATGCACAATGCTTTGGTACTCTGTTGATTTCCCCTTCCTCCACCCCCTCCATCTTTTGCTGGCTATTCCCCTTTGTCAAGCACACAAAAAAGGAGGGGGGGGGGGGAGAGGAAGAGGCGGAGAAGGGGGGAAGGTCATTTTTGCTTCTTCTATTTGAAACAAGTGAAGAAAAACAATATAAAAACAAAAACAAAAAATATAAAGAATTATCATGATAAGAAAAACTACTTTTTTCATCATGTGATGAGTTTTTCAGAATTTTCTGTCACTCACGTTTCACATAACAACAACAGAGGGGTTGGGTTTTTTTTTTTTTTTTGGGGGGGGGGGAGGGGGTCCCAGTCACTACAAAGCTTTTGTTATACAACTTGTACCCGACAAAGGAAAGTAACCTGGCCTAAGGTCAAAATGACTCACTGGCAAAAGAACTGTAATAACCTTACTCATCTGCTAACTTTTTTGTCGATGTAATTTACATTCAATTTCATGATATTACTTTCAAAACTTTATTTCAGTTGTTTTTTATGTATGATCCCCAAACCACTCCGTAATATATCCTGTACAGGTACGCATGCTTTTTTTTTTTTTTTTTACTGTAGAAAACTGTTGGCCCTTCTCTTCCTCCACAATAAAAACGTGTGTTTATTTGCAGACAAAAGACAACAAGAGATCATGGCAAAGCTAGAAAGGCGCGTTGGTGACATTAAAAAACCCAGTGTATAAATTATAAAAATGAAGGGTTAAAAACCGAAACTTAAAAATACAGAGTAAAAAACAGAGAAGCTATAACCAGTGGGTAAAAATGAGAGACAAAAACGGAGAAATACTGAGGACAAGAAAAGCCTTCAGACAGTTGGCCTAAGGCTATTCAGATGATTACTTACTTCGGTCACGTTCCAAACACATGACTGAGTAATTTGTGCCCGGGTCTAATCTGCTCGCGGTGCTATTTTCAAACGCAGACATGACAGACCCGCATTCATTTGATAGCATGATGCATGAGCACGTATCTAGATAGTGTCCAAATGCACTAGAAATTGATGACTTTTACATTTCCTAGACTCTTTCTAAAAACGAGCAATGGCTTTCCCGTTTATCTTTCTATATCCGGATATTCCAAATTCTTCTCTGTGCAAATGCTCGCAAAATAACCAACGTATATGATGTATAGACACTCCTTTAACCCTTTCCATGTCATGACGTTTTCCACGGCTGTGCCTGTGCATTTTAAAACTGAACTGAAGCGATTTGAGAAATCAGCAAACACCAATGCAAAACAAGCGACCAAACAACAATCTGTCGGTATTTTCATAGGAAAGGCCCCAGCCAGGTGTAAGTTACAGTTCATAATGACAGATAAAAACAAGCACTGGCAGTTGTCAGAAGCAAAAACAAATTATGATTTGGAAATCGTCTACAGATAGACGATCGGTACAGCTGCAGAAATGTAGACCGCCTTCATTTCATAATAGGCGACTGGCATGGAAAAAGTTAATCTTAAAAAAAAAAAAAAGAAAGAAATAGATAAATTAAAAAAGTATGCAATATATCTTGCAGTCAAACACCAGCTTACTATAAAATATTAAAGGCAAAATGGAAAATGTATCTGTCAAAACAATTGCAGACATATGGACTTAAAAAACAATGGACAACAGCGGCCTCATGAAATCCGAAAAATGGTGAAGGTATGACAAACAAACAACAGATCCCATCTGCTGAATCTCACAGGACCAATGACACATCTGAAAACAAAACGGCACCATTTATTTCATGCTGAATTTCAAAGATTGGACAGCGAGATCGACTGTATGACTGCAAATTGTTCATACTCCTTCCCCCCACCGGTCTCCACCCCCCCCCCCTCCCCCAAATCCACATTAAAAACTAATAATAGGAATAATAATAACAATCAACCAAGTATCATAGGCAGCCACTCTTCACATGGGAGTGTGACAGAAGGTCGTGACCCTTTGTCAGTTGTTTGCATCACTACTTCAACATTTTTTAAGTTGATATTTTTCCTTTCTCTCCGGCACAGGACGTTTTTAATTTATCTCTCTATCTTTTGTCAGATCACGAACTTAAAAATTTGATTTAAGATACAAAGAGGGTAAATTTATAATCTCTGTAGAGTGTTGAAGGTGATGCTGTAATTAACGGACAAAAAGGATCACAATCTCCTGTCGCAGTCTCATTAAACAACGGACAAAAAGGATCGCAAACTTCTGTTACAGTCTCGTGTATGATCCCAGCTTATATCTAAAGAGGACTAGTGTCTCCATTCTGTGAGCGCCTTCTGAGAGAAAGACAAGTACAGATCCTGAGTGTAATGTGTTACTGGTGACGTTGATGAATTCCTCTCCTGGACCGCACAGTTCTAATGAACGCCCACGCGGGTTACAAATGCAACGGTTGGCACGAGGTGGTGACAGGACTGTGTTACGTTCTATAATACCTCTTTCAACCTCCTAGTGGAGGTTATCTCGATGACAGGACTGGTACCTGTGTTGTAAACTCACTGTACACAAACTGGTCAGTGTATATCGCAGGTATCACAGGAAAATTCAGCTGCTCTCATCAGTTTCTCGGATTACTAGCTGATGGTGATCCCTTTTAGCGTGATGGAGAAGGAGAGGGAAGGGAGGGGAAGATGGGGACGGGATGGGCGAAGAAGTGGAGAAGGTAAGAAAGAAAACATGGCGAATGGATAGACAGATGGCGAATGAGTGTGAATGAGTGGATGGATGGATAGATGGATGGATGAGTGGCTGGGTGGATGGATGGAGTGAGAGAAGGATGAATGATTGAATGAATAAATGGATGGACGAATGGATAGGTGGATGGATGGATGGATGGATGGATGAGTCCGACACTCGGGCAGACTAATGAAATACACCACTTGACGAAATGTGCGTCAGGCTTGCCCTAAAACTAACAATAAATCACACACGTCAACAGATGGTCTGAGAACGCTGCGTTTCCATTGCCATGGTAACCGCCACCTTTTAATCAAAGTAATCATGTATATCTATTACTATGTTTTCTTCTCTGCCATGCCATCTGCTCCATTCAAATGTATGATTTTGTTCTGACCTCAGTTATCGACCCAGCGACAAAGGACACAAGCCGGCGATGTGATGGTTAACGGAAGAAAATAATACTTACGATAATAATAATGAAAACACGCCAGAAGACAGTTCAAAAGGTATTTTAGACATAAAGTAAATATACTTACAAGTTTTCAATAAAAAATATATTCCAGTCCTACTTATTTCTTAGATGGTTGTCTGCGCTGAAATGCGCAAAGAAAATACAGTGCACGGAAACTCAGCTGGTTTTCATAAAAGAAATACACAAATAAGCACAATAATTATTTTTCAAAATAAATAAATAAATAAAACTAGGGTTACGATCAATTAACACTCCGCCAATTCTTGTAAATAAACAACAACAAAAAAAAAAGTAGTTCACACTGAGTCTAATCAGTTTTTTTTTTTTTCAAAGACAATTCTCAAAGTTCACAAAAAATGGAAATCCTTGTTTTCTGGTCGACAATACAAAAGTGTTAATACAACCCCCCCCCCCCCTCAATCTCTCTCTCTTTTTTTTCGCTGCTCACTTCCTACCATTCAATTTCACCGCCCCGTGAAATGCAATCAATAGAAAAGAAAAAAAGGGGGGGGGGGGGGGGGGGGGGGGGGGAGGGGGGGGGACAGGGGTGAGCGACAGAGAAGAGAGAATACACATCGTGTACTAATAAATCGGAACAGCCACACAATAGGCTCCATTATTCTCCATCTCCAAGGCCGCATGGCCCACTGAACAGATCCCTGCTTTTCTTCAGCCTCAAAGACTGGGGGCCGACGAGCTGAAAGCAGAAACCACCGTTCTGTATCAATAAATTTAGATTATACACTTAATTCGTCCTAATTACCGTCCACATATATATATAAAAATACATGACTTTGTCTTTTGTGTCTACCCATTGACTGTTAAATGAGGGCATAAAACAAAAAAAACAAAACATTTTTTTTTTTAAATAATAAAAATCAGTTGCAATTGTTTTTATTCGTTTTTCTCCAATTGCTAAGTGAGCTTTCGTGTGTCAATTATAGACATCGCAGCAAAAGCTCATTGCAAAGACTCGAGGATTCCCACTATTTTTCAACGCCGCCCCTCCTTTGCGCTCAGGGGATTATACGGGTTGTTCTAGCATAATATATAGCCTACAGTCCACGCTTTGAGTTTCAGCCGAGCTGGTAAGTCGGCGAAGGATGAACTGATCTAGTGTAAGGACAAGGGAGCCACACTGTGGGAGGTCAGCCAATGCCACAGATCAGTCTGGCGCTCAGGGCTGGGATCCCTTTGTGTGCGGTAAGCCCTGTCATTTTGGGGGGATAGTTGAGACGTCACGGAACTCCACACGCGACAAACATTCCTGACACCGACAGGGTTTCTCCTTCTCTCCCTCTCTTCTCTCCCTCCTCCCCTCTCCCTTCCCACTATCTGTCTGCCTTTCTCTCTCTCTCCCTACTCTCTCTCCCTCTTTGTATCTCCTCCCCTTTCTCCCCCCCCGCCCCCCCCCCCCACGCACTCCTCTCTTTCTCTCTCCTTTCCTCCAAACGCGCCCAGCAAAACCTCACTGCCAATGTTTAATGGATCTTTCATTATCATGCTAAATAAGAAGTCTGATCCACTCACTCTGCCATTAGGTCTACTCGGGAATAAGAATTGAAGAATCGGTGAGGCTCAAAATAAAGAATGCAGGGCTTTTGCTTTTAGGAATTGGGAATGGAAGAACCTCTACGCTAAATAACAGGAGCGCGGACAGAAAAAGAACATTTTTTTTTAAAAATGGGGAGCGGGCGAGGGCAGAAAACACAAAGGGAGAGATAGGCAAGAGATACTGGGAAGGACACATCGCAAATAAACGTAACGTACAGTAGGCTGTATTTATGATCGTCTATAATTTGAAACAACCCCCAAAAGGGCAACTGAATCTAGAATGCTCGACGACCACGCTAGATCCATACTGCGCGACACATAAAATTGGTAGTCTCGACAATACATGACGATAATTGTACCTGATAGCCTACTAACAGAATTTATCGGCGACTAATACAGGTGTACTGTAGCCCGACTTCAGCTTATCTTTATTTACACAGAAGCGTGGGAGTGATATACGCACAGATATTCATAAAGCTAACCAGTTACCACTCAATCTTCCACATCGCGTTCTCCCTCATCGCAGTCTGACAACATCTTGATCTATTCTAGTATCCCCCGTTGATTGCCATCCGCTAGAATATGACTGATGAGTTGGTGAAATGTGCCGATATCCACAACCATGTGACAACATATTTCTCACGCACCCCTTACTCGGTGTTCTGTGTATTTACTCATGGTTTTACGTTGTCAAATATCCTAAGGGCTCTAATAATATAATAATGATAATAGTAACATAATATAATAATTATAATATAATTAGGTCAGGCCTCTGGCTTCTACAAAACGGGGTCGCAGTGGACTTGTGGTTAGGTGTCTACTTCCCCGGCGAAAAACTCACGTCGCAGAAATTATTTTGGGGAAGGCAAAGATTCAAAGATAAGAACCTCTTTCTTTTTTTCGGTGACTCAATGGCCTTCTGGCTCCTTGGATAGGAAAACCCGATGTCTAGCCTTCTCAGATAAAGGCCATATATTTCAGCGATCTCGTGTGCATTAAGCACGTAAATGAACACTTGAGGGCTAATTGGATGAAGAGCAGGTGGAGAGGCCGCGGTGCGGACAGCATTTCCAAATTTCACATTTCTGCACCCAAACAATTCTTCTCATCAAAAGCTGCGGAGACACTTAAGGCTGAGACAATCCTACTTTTCTAGGACTGGAAGGCTAAAAATAATACGAAAGTAATAATAGCTTGACAACCAATGTGCTAACACATCAGCAGTTATCTGGGCTCCTAAAAACTGGCTCGGCTCCTCACGAATAACTACAACGTTTGATGAGGAGCCCGGTGATAATGGTATGAATGCGGACTACGGACGTGCGGAGGAGACTTACTCTAAACTGCCGTCCTTCATACTGTCTACAGCACATATCATACACACGTGAAAACTCGGTTCATTTCTCCAGTTCATACTTATCTAAACCCAGCTTTGTGTCAGATGGTATGAAGTCGCGCGAGAGAGTAAGGCTTCCTATCCCATCCACTCTCGACCGCTCCACCAATTATTTGATCTACAGCTCCGGGGCAGGGGGACAAGAGGGAGCAGATCAATAGTTAATAGGGATAGTATGCTGCATCCTCTTTCCTGCACGCCCAGGGATATTAGATTGGATTTGCCGAGTGGAAGAAACGCTAGTTGTTGCAGAGTTACCATAAGATTCCTAACAAGTTAACTGAAGACCGGGACGGGTGGAAAGAGGACATGTTGCCATGTCAGTCCTCGATTTCTTGATGATTAAACGTCTTCTATCTGCTTCTTAAACGTGAGGAATTCCGAAGCTTGTGTGAACCGGTCAGAGGATCAAGAAGATTTTTAAGCATCACTTGAAAGAGAATTGAGGCGGAACTATGTATGACACGGAATTTGGCGCTTATCTGAACCGCTTCTCCCAGTACTGAGATGAACTTTGTTACAATCTCTCGCGTTGAGACGCTCTCTGTGCATATTTGGCCCGGTGAATTCATGAAACACTTTAGACATTTTCAAGCAATCTTTATTTAATACGAAACAGCTCGGATGTTTTGAAATTCTGATGATCTTTGTATCGTTGAGACACCTTGGACATTTCTAGACGACTTTTTGTTAATCTGACACACTTCAGGTGTTTCGAGACGACCTCTATGTCGTTGAAACACCTTAGCTATTTGTGACATTCCTTTGTTGAGACAAAACACCTGCCATGTGCTGAGACGATCTCTGTTGTTTCAATTAAAACACCTAAAATGTTTGGCTCAATGACACAGTAAAGCCGCTATCATGCATGACTCATCTGAGCACGATATGCCAACTGCCACGTCGGGAATGCATGAAAAATGAATTTGCACTGTGGTTCATATCATGCATAATTCTTTGTTCTTGTTTTTTTTTTTTTTTTTTTCCATTTATCATTTTTGTCCAATTACGCTCTGATGCCCTTATGCCGGAAGATTAATTAGCCAATGACTAGGTCTGCCTTTTCATTTCTAAATCATTACAATCGCATTCCTTTGCAACAGACCGAGAATGAGAAAGCGAGAGGAAGAAAGAAAGTACATGTAAATGGTATGTTTGAGAACTACAATACCAGACGTTCCCAGTGATGTCTGAGAACTATAATACCAGACTTTCCCACCAGGAACATCGTGAAAAAAACGCCCAAAGAGATATCTGAAGTATTTCATTATTCAACAGAACATCGGAATGCAGTGATACTGACTAGACTTTTTGCCTTGCAGACAGAGCCTCTAGGGACCCGTCGGCGACAAGAGACTCGTGATACAGAATAAATGGTACTAATTTTATGCAGGTCCCGTCTGTGGCAACCACTTCCGACACTATGTTACAGTCAAGTACACTATCTCCATTATCATACTACAATGACATCAATATTAGACTATGACCTTTGTGACCCCCACAAAACATGGTAATCCTATGACATGTCTTTCCACTCAGTGGGACTTCGACTTCCACCTTCATTTGTTTGTTTCAGTGTTAGTAAGAATGCGTGGTGGTTTTGCGTACATTGCTAGAGATGAGAAAGAAATTTCAGCTAATAAGTGTTTTGACCGCAAAACCACAAGAATAAAACCCTTCACTGCTGTCAAGAAAAAAAAAAAAGATTTTTTTCAGTAGATACAAACTCCTGAAATAATTTCATGAGGTCATAATAATCATATAAACGCATATCACATTCCACTATGACCGATAAAGGCCTATAGATATAAATAAGACAAGGAAGTGAATGGTGTTTATCATGTGTGTGAATGTGATCAACACACTGATTTTCGAGATAACCTCCATTAGGAGGCTGAAAGACGCATTACAGAACGTAAACACACTGACGGAAGCAAACATCAGCCTACATGTTGAGTGTACTGTTACTTCCTTCTGCCCGCGGACAAGGCCAGATGTTAGCATATGACAACAATGAAGCAGGGTCTATGTCAGTGATTCCCACCATTTTTGCTCTGGCGATCCCTTACCTGAAAGCTTGACACAAATGCGACCCCCTACTCTAAGTAGCTTCCTACTCTAAGTAGCTTGATTGACATTTCATTTCCTCTGATGGAGAGGGAAAGAAACATCTAACGAAAAAAAAAAACTGTTCAAGAATCCTGGAGTCATTCGTTAGCAAACTAAACAAAAAAAATATACAAAAGCATGAAAAATGCCACCAGATCTCTTCTCAATCTCCCTCTACATCCTCCTCTTCCCTTCCCTCCTACCGCAAGAATCCAATGGTGCTCGTTGATACACATGTAATTGCTCCCACTGCCGTCGCGCATTCCATTCTCAGCGAAATGATCCCAGTAAATAAGAGTAAAGAGTATCATGCATCAACAAATAACGAGAGCAGCGGGGGGAACAATAGATCTTTTTTTTTTTTGGTCCCTTCTTTCAGCGGTCTTGTTTGCAACAAAACGGGCTGCGCTGGTTCTCACTTATTCTCCCTCAAGCATGGCCGGTGTTGCAGAGAAAACACAGGCAAAACAAATACAACGCAATCAAATGAATGAATGAATTCCCTCTAACCCTTCTCTTCTCCTTTCTCTCACACACGACCACACCTCCTCCCACCTCAGTTCCACACAAGCTGTACACTGTGCAGCTGCTATTTATACTTGTTTTAATTTTATCTAAAACATCTCTGTTTTGAGTGGTCCAGGTCTGAGCCTAACATTAACAAATCTTTTGACAGCTGTCTCTCGGAGGGGGGGGGGGGGAGGGATAAAGGGAGGGGGGAAGACATTCGAGGTGTTCAAAAGTACAAATTACTAACTTTTGCGACCTGATGTTATACCAGTGGCGTTACTAAAGTAATTTTACAAAGGAGGGAGAAGGGGAGAAGTGGTCGGAGTCTGATCACTCGTGTTCAAGAGAAATCATAGTGACCATCGTATCTGAACAGAAAACAGCGTCTTTTGAGTTTGTTGAAAAAACAAATAAAAACAAAACAAACAAAACACTACAGATTTACGCGATGCCGTATGAGTCACATTTCAGGAGAAGACCTGGTAATCGAATGTCGCTACACAAGTATCAAAGGGGCCGTCGGAACACGAGACGCTATTGTCAATTTGGTAAAAACCCAGTGGGCAGTAAGTGAGTGGATGGAAGTATGAGTCGGACTCGAGGAGGTGTCAAGGACTTCCTAATCGCAGACACTGATGTAACGTGCAGATTGAGGTCCATGATCTACGAGCACACCTATTGTAACACACCACAAACAACACATATCTGGGATGGGATGGTACGCATGCAACATCTGGGGTGAAGTGCCAAGTGGCACACCTTAAGTAGCATCCAAGATACATACACACACACAAAGACTTTATTCTGTCGTATGCCCAACAACCACTTTCGATTGGTCACGAATACGGCTACAATGTTAGGTTCACTTGACACGAACGGGCGTCACAAGTGGTGGACCCTTCAGAGTCAACAAGCAAACGACTCATCCTCAAGGACTGTAGGCGCTCAAGTGGCCAGTTATTATACCGCCCCAGCTCAATTAGCCCACTGATAAGATTGCTCATTCAGACCAATGCGGGACAATTCACTTGGCCACTCGCTCATCATACACTCCTCATTGAGAATCCTATGTCGTATGTATTTCCTGTTACGTCCCTCATTCCCAATGTCACATCTATGACACAGTAATATGAGGGATCTAGTCATCAGAAATCCGTCATGTCATATGCACGGCAATACTAGAATAGCTCCAAGCCGTACTACCTTCCCCCCCCCCCCCCCACACACACACAAAAAAAAAATTACAAAACATACGACCCGTCTCTCTAGTGCTGTTCCATGAAGATAAAAACACGGATGGAATACTATTACTTCATCACTCTAACCTCGTCGTTTAGGGTTGTTTGAAATAACAATAATCGTGCAGTTTTCTTCTTTCTTTTTAATATTTAGTATATTTTTCGCTCTAACCTTAACATTTTTGCGCTAAGATAACAATTTTGAGGCAAATCTCTTCTTCACCCCTCCATCATTCTGTACTTCTCTCTCTATGACATATGACAAATTACTGCCGTATGATGATAACAACACTGGGTATTTCATATCAACACTTTCCCATTCCATCCAAACCGCCTTAAGTATCTATACCCTTTTAGTAAATTCTCGTCCACGTTTATTGACGTATATATTTCAGATGACTCTGAAACAACGCCCTCAATGGCCGAGACAGCCTCCATCAGATGGCTGAAAGGTCTATCAAACATTAAAACGACGCTCTGATGGCCATCAGACACCTCTCGTTAAAACCGGAAGACAACCCCGCCAAAACACTTCACTGGAACGTTTGTTTGTTTGTCGATTTGTTTGACTAGTTGTTGCTCCACACGGCTCAGAAACAGTGATCTGACTGCGGGTCTAGTTACACTTTTTAAAAAAATGAAATACTGATGCAGATCCGTATCTTTTTTTTTTAAACGTTTGTTCTTATGATTCCATCATTCAAACCCCCATATATTTCCCTCTTCCATTCACGCGACTCGGGGACAATGTCTCACTTGGCCTCGTTAACAAAAAACAACAACAACAACAGCGGCACTGATTGCCATTCTATGCGTTCGTTTTCTATTACACATATAAATTAAAAATGCAACACTGACACACTTCCGCATCGTCTTTTACGTTCGTTCCACGATTCCGTTGTTGTGGGGGGGGGGGGGGGGGGGGGGGGGGGGGGAGGGGGGGGGGGGGGGGGGGGGGGGGGGGGGGGGGGGGGGGGG
>JBCEWB010060268.1:0-13720 GCA_039654565.1 Peronia peronii
TTCAATGACTCAACGGTCCCCTGGCTTCCAGTGGGTAAGGAAGCCCGACGTCTAGCCTTCTCGGATAAGGGCGAATAGGCCTATATTTCGGAGGTCCCGTGTGTACGTTACGCACGTTAAAGAACCCTTGGCAGTTCAAAATTGATGAAAGAGAAGGCTGCGTGCCGCTGTCCGCGCAAAATTTCCAAATTCCAAACTTCTACCCACAAAATTTCTCACCAAAAAATGGCAGCTTCTAATCCGAGATAATCCTACTTTCTTTGGATGGAAAGGCTTAAGAAAAACAAATGATATGTATCTGATACTTTCCTCACGCATCGTTTCCTTTGATTGTGGTTTCGGAGCACTTGAGACGGCTTGAGTGGGCCATGTGGCCTTTGATTTCTGTTCTTCTCTTCTGTTTAAGAGGATTTCATCGTCGGGCATGGAATTTCTCAGTGTCCTATTTGGTAAAGTTTCATGTACCTTTTGAAGGAGTGTCTGTTGAGCGGCGTATAATTATTTATTATGACGATAATTTAACAAAACTGATCCCGATAAAACCCCAAGTTTAAGTGACATGGTGAGAAATATCACAGCGCAACAAGGAGCTCTTACCAATAAATACGGTCGTCGCATGCAGGGCTTTGCTTTACAAAACATACGACGTGACGCTCGGTCGAACACAGAAAAATTGAACACGCTTATCTCGAATTCACCGCCATTATCGATCGGTCCCGTTTTCAAAAAAATTACTTTCTCTTCTTTACATTGTTCACATGCATATCTCGAACTCTCAACATGCATTTCTCGAACTCTTAACACGCACTTATCCAACGATCTCATTGTCAGCTCAAAACATCTCAAAACAGCAGAATGTCTGTTTAGGCCTATTGTTTTGTCTGACCTTGCTTACCCCTTGCTGTTTATGATAAGGGAAAGGGTGCGAGAGTGCTAGAGGTAGACAATGTATATGTTTAATGTAGGCCTAAATTTGGGCCTCATTGAAGATGAATCCGTGATGTTGGTTAGGGGGGGGGGGGGGGGGCACACTGTCTGTTATATAAGAAATACCGTAACCTACACGACGCGATGCACGACAGCGACGTGACGTGACGATAACTAACACGTTGTCCGAAAGACAGTAGGCCTGTGCATGATCGGTCATGATAACCGGTTACATCAGCCATTAACTCATAATCGAGTAATCGGTTACGATGACCGAAGTTCGATTACGTTGTCGGTCACGAGCGACAATGAAACTACATGTATGTATGACATTCATAGGTTAGCTACACCGGTGTCTTTGACCCCGGGAAAACTCCGTCCGTTGGCGACAAGTGCAGACCCAAAATCACCCTTCTCATACCCTCCCTCCATATGACCCTTTTTTTTTTCTTACTAAAGACAGCAACAACAACAACAACAAAAAACCCTCCACCGGCCCCCTTACAATACCATGCTAGATGCTGAGTTGTTGTTTTTTTTTCCTCGCCATTCCACGATATGGGTAGGTCTGTGATTGCCACTGTTTGTGATTTAATTAAAAAATTAATTTAAAAGCGTTATAATGTAATTTTTGGTGTCAGACTGCACTAGAATTTGACGCTCGATCGATCTGCTAAGTCAGATTACTTTGAATTCATTATTGGAGTGCATTAATTTGACAACAGATGTGTGCTTCTTTTAGATTGCACCAATACTTAAAAATTTACTTGTTACTGTTTATTTGAAAATAAATGTTTGTGAATGTCCCAGTGTCTCCTCCTTGTCTGTTTGATATAGTTGAACTAAAATCTTTAATTTCATAAAATAAAATCAGGCTGAACTTTTTCATAGGTTGCGTACTGGTTTGTGCGTTCAGTGCGGCGATTGTTGATGTTATAGGTTTGTGTCATGAATAACACGTTTTTTGTTCGTTTGTTTGTTTTTATGTTGTTGTTTTTATTTTTTAAATTGTAAGATATTTACCTTCCTTTCAGAAATAAAATCTGAAACTATGAACGTTTACATCTCCATAGCACTTCTTTCTGCAGTCAGATAAGGGGCAGACATAATATTGTGATGATGTAAAGTTAAGATGCTTAATTAACCATGAAAGTTTGGGATTGAATTTATGTCTCGTTTACATTAGATCAATTTTGTGCTTGAAATTACGTTATTATTAAGGTTAGGCCTATTCATACTTGCATAAGACCCCTCAACCCTCTAGCCGTATCTACGCTGGGAGCAAACATGGGATAGTCTGACGTCAGGGTGTCCACTTCAGGGAAACACTGCTCTAGAGACGGGAAGTAAAATTTAAAAATGGGGTGGGGATGGAAGTAAGCAGACTTCTCACTTCATTCTTTGGTAGGACTACAATATAATTATTTCTGGATCGTGTCATGCTGGACACCGTTTTGACATACATCTAGTAATACAGTAATAAAATATGTTATCCAAATTGTATTTGATTTCTCCCCGTACATCAAATTATGTTCTTTCCTTAGTGTGTGTGTTTGTTAGTGTGTATGCCCGTGTGTATTGTGTGTGTTTGTACGTTAATGTGCGTACCTGTATGTGTGTGTATGTGTGTGACAGTGACTGTTTGAGAGAAAAGGGATGAGGGGAAAAAGGGGGAAAGAGTTGGGAGAGGATAAATAAAAATAAAAAGAATACAGCTTATCATCCACTGAGTATTTAGATCTATTACAATTTTCAGTTGCATGTACACAAACTGTAGCCTACTTATACATGTAAATTCAGGATCAGATTTACCATACACTGTGCTTTCTTTTCCAGCGGCTCCCGGGCATTTACAAAGTGTACGTCGCCCATAATGAAACAATAAAACAGCTACTGTAAAAAAAAAAAAAAAGTAGATCTATACACTTAGCCGTGACACCAAGTTCAATTGGATACCATTAAATCTAGTAAAACCATTCATTCGCGGGAGACAAAAAAAAAAAAAAAGAAAGAAAAGAAAAAGGAAAGAAAAACCATGAAAGTCATGAACCCAAAACAAAAGAAACACACTCTGTTAAACCTGCTCTTATTCCTTAATTAAGGCTTCTAACCTAAAAAAAAAAAAACCCAAATGAGTGAAAGCGAAGCTGCTCTGCAGCTCAAGATAATTTAATCGAATGGCAGACATCTGTTTCTCTCTTTCTATCTCAAAACAACGCGTATGTTTGTAAAACTAAGAGAGAGAGAGAGAGAGAGAGAGAGAGAGAGAGAGAGAGAGAGAGAGTGCATGAGTGTGTGTATATTTTATTACATTATTAGCCTATTATTATTATAGATACCGGGTTTTATATTATTATTAGAAAGGTACTGTTAATATTACTGACTTGAACGGTATTGCAATACATGTACTTTGGTATCCCGTCGTTCTTTTGGGTGAAACCGGATTCTAATATACACATGTGATGTAGCCTACATGTACATGTATATAGGATATAGTAGATAAACACATACAGGAACATATATACACACACACACAGAAAAAGAGAAAAAAGGGGGGGGGGGAAAGACAGAAAGAACGAAAGAATGAAAGGAAGAAAGAAGAAAGAGAGTATTGATAGATTTGTTTTGGTGTTGCGTGTTTCCGGCTTTTGTTGTTGATGTTGTTGGTTATTGATGTGTTTCCTTTGTGTTTTTGTTGGTTGTTTTATGATTATTACCGGTACCAGTCAATATAGGGTTGCCAAATTTATAATTATCATTATTATTAATTTACTTATTTCTCATATAATTTTAATTATTATTAGCACAGAATAGAGATGGAGGAATAGTGAGTGACAGATGGTGTAGACAGGTTTTCCCGTCATGTATTTCTGCTTCTTATTTTTCTTTCAATGCGGAACTGTCACTATGATCAGTTTCGAGTGGAGAAATGATGACTGGACTTCCATTACATGTAAGTGTTTATCAAATGGTAGATCTAATACTTTTATTTCCTTTCCCTAGAAATCAAATTGCTGGGGGGAAAACATGAATCAGTCAATTAAATGTGCTCTCATTAGTCTTAAAGTAAAGTGATTATAATAATGGTGGTAGGAAAACTCAGGTAGAGCGCGATAGGTGACTGTCTCCAGAGGAAGAGTGGGTTCTTTCATTAGATGTTTCGGCCTTTAAAACTTCCTGACATCGTCTAGAGCCCCGGGGTCATGACTCCCGATGTCAGTCACACCTTTTTTTTCCCCCTCAGAGACTCTCTGGGATTTGAACTAGTGACCTATTTTTATGGCATAACTGTAGGCTACTTAGTGATCTTGTACTCGTGCTGCTCCTCCATGTCTGTCTCATACAAAACAATTTGCTTGACAAAGCTGTACGACTTCGCAATCCTCGAGCTAAACACTATGTCCGGCTGCATACCTGACCTCGTCATTAATTCGGGATTTTCTCCCCATGCTGTCAAATCGGCTACCATGTCCGTTGTCCCAATCACCAGCTTTCTACAGTATTCCCCATACTGGCGTGTTGCAAGGTAACTTGGTGGGAATACGCGTTGACTCTTGAACGAATGTATTTTTCCTGCATTCATCTGATTTCTCGGAATTTCTCCGGCTTTATCAGTGCCGATGCAATTGTTCTTGCTAGCACTATGCAAGCACACAGTTGTTCCGCCAGGTGTATCTTCCACTGGCCAAGCCGACATTGCAACCACAGAGAACGTGTTGTAACGTCTGTTTTCCTCTACAGAGTTCTGGCATTCTCGCTAGTCTCCTTCCTCCACCTGGTGAGGTTTGTTTTTGTGGGAAGCATTTCAAATGAGGCACGAATACTGAAGGCCAGTTTCATGGGTGCCATGTGCCATAAATTAACAGCATAAATATTAAATTGAAATTAACAATAATATGCAATGCTTCACATATCATTTCAAAACTAATCAAAACAAGTCGGGATGCAAAACTATCCACTAACAGTACCGGTACACCATGTTTTACTGTATCTCAGATAGAATAGGAATGAGTTTTTTTGTTTGTTTTTTTACGGGGTATGATAATCTACAGTACCGGTATATACAATTGTACATGTATTTTTTTTTTTTTTTTTTGCATGTCTCTGCATTTCTTGCTTGGTTCTCTAGTAATCGTCATCACGATAGTAAATTCAAAGCTAAATCTATAGTTTATTGCCAGTCCTGCCGTGCAACGATCGTGACCGAGACGTTGCATAGCTCTACAAATATTGCACTGGCAAAGTGATATTTTACTAAAAATGACATAATTATATTTACACATCGTTACGTGTATCAGCCTATATATTTATTGTCTTTTTTTTCTGTTTGCATAGTTAACTAACTGAATCTATACATGTACTTTTGTTTCATTATTATTGTTAGAGCCTACGTATGTAGATGTATGTAGTCTGTCAATCCTAAGAAAATAGGATTGTCTCGACGTTGGTTTAAGTGACTGCCCTGCTTTTGGTGAGAAGAATAAGTTTTGTGGATAGAAATTTGGAATTTAGAAATTTTATGCGGATATCGGCGTTTCCGCTTACTCTTCAGCCGATTTCGAATTGTCAGGGATTCTTTAACTAAAATTTAACCTGCATAACTAACACTACACATAGGATCTCCAAAATATAGTAAAATGCGTATTCGCCCTCATCCGAGAGAACTAGACATCGGGCTTCCCTACATACGATTATGAAGCCAAGAGGAAGAGGGGACTGTTGAGTCACTGAAAAACAAAAAGCAGGTTCTAATGGAAGTGTCTACGTAGATCCCCACAGGGGTCTACCTAGCCTTGATGTCTATGATAAAGACATTGCCTTCTATTTGTCATGCTTCATAATGGCCACAACCGCCCAAGTCACCATGTGAGTAATGTGAGCTCTTTAGTCTTAGTAGGTACTAGGTAGTAATCCTGAAACTTAGACTTGGGTGATTGTGGAATTTACCAAGACTAATTTTAGTATGGATGGATTTTCTTACCAGTCAACCACTCTAAGGTCAACCAACAAAAGTGGGGACATTTTGATAGATCTGTAGACCCTGAACTTGTATCTGCATGATATTTTTATTTAGCATGCTCTCAATATTTTATTATTATTATTTCATTGTAATTTGAGAGGACTGTCCCTGTTCTTCTCCACATTCTGAGGGTGTACTGAGAGAAGAGGGTGATGATGGTACCGGTAGTCCTGAAGGTATTGGGTGTGATGGAAATGTAAACGAAGTCATTCTTCAACGTGCAAGGAAAATTCGAGGTTAATCCACGATTTATTGTACAGTTTTTTTTCTGGTTTTGTCCACAAAACAATAATTAGAAATCATTGTAATACAAAATTATGAAGTTATATTATAGCATTTCCCCCTTCTCCTCAAACCCTTATTTTATGTTTTTAAATTGTGATCATTACTGCTGATATGAAAAGATTTTTCCCTGAAGTCTGTGTTGTCCAAACTCCAAAGCACCTAGAGGCGCTCCCCGGGGGCTACCCGCTCTGGCACCCTGTTGTCATTATGATGATAAAGGCATGAAAATAAGATGATGTATTGTAATTAAAATTATTATTATTATTATTATCATTATTTTTGTTGTTCATATTCCACATACCATTTTTGTATTTTACTTTATGAATGTTAAAATTACTGTCCTTATGATGCAAAATGGGTATATAAACATGAATATCTGAGAAAAAAAAACAAAAACAAAAAACCTCCAAAGCACCTGTCGCCTGTCTACATTTTTTTAAACATTTATGTGTACCCTAATATTTTCAAAATTGTTGATTTATTATGTTTTTCTTTTTTTCTTTCTTTTACATAACAGATTCTCATCCTTCTGGATACAATTTTGAAATCGTTGTTCAGGACGAAAACATTGTCAGTGGTGAAAACATTGGTGGAAACGACAACATTGGTGGAAACGAAAACATCACTGATGACAAAACCTTTGGTAGTGGCAGCATAACCCAGGTCTCACTCCATATCCAAATAGCGACTGATCAGACCAGACTGACACCATCTCAAGATGTGGAAATGCAAGGTTAATTTATTGTCGATTTTGTCAATTTTCTCAAACAAAAGTTCTGAAGAAAAAAATACATATTGTGATTGAAAGTTTTTTTTTTCTTTTTTTCTTTATGTTCTCAGCCCTGCTGACTCTGGTGAAAGTACTTCAAATGTCCTAGATAAAGATTACCAGCCTTCAAGTACATGTACTTCAGATTCAGAGACAGATGAGTTACAAGATGGAATTATTAAAGATAGAGGCCTTTGAGATGTGGACATTCAGACCTACAGGAAGGACTCGTTAGGCAGAGAGAAAGATCAACAAGGATATCTAATTGTGCTATGCTAAAAGTCAAATCTACGTGACTGACAACAATTCAAAAAGGAAATTACAATATGTATTTTGATCACATCAAATGACACAACACCATCTGTAGAGATATACTGGAAGGGAAGATCGAAGGAAAATGAGTGAGAGCAAGACAGTGGAGAATGTGGATGGATGATATCAAAGACTGAAAAAATCTATCTTTGGAGGAATGCACCAGAAGAGTCTAGGATAGAGAGAGATGGGCGTCATTTCAAGTCGACCTTGAAATAGATGACACAGGATGATGATGACATTGACAGTTGCAATATCACACACCCAACAAAGATCTGTCTCAGATCTACTGGCAACAATGTAGGGACACTGGCTCGTCCATACCCTGCGGAATGTAGTCTCACTCATAGGGTGAGTATCTATGGGACAAAAAATAAGTGGACATCAGTTCAGAGCCTTCTTCACTTCAGTATTAAATTAAGGCATCAAAAATGGGCCAAATGTTTTTTTACTGTAAGCATAAGACTGATTCATTTTCAGAACCAATAAATCAATTTAAGAAACCAGAAAACATTGGCTGTCATGTCAGAGGCAAGCAACACTCATCCTATTTCCATAATTCATGTGCAAATGAAATGACAATATTAGATAAAATCTTCACCATATAGTGGGAAACAAAATGACTTGGTCACCTGATCTTTGAGTAATGTCTGCATAAGTTTCATAAATTTTCCTTTGTGTGAGGCTTGATGGCAGCATCAGAACATTCCAGTTTTTAAACCCCGGCAGGCTAAAAACTTTATTCTCTGTTAGGGATGTAAGGAATTTCACGGCTGTCATGGTGTCTTCAGCCAAATATGCCAGGATGTTTCTTCCTCCTGCATGTTTCCTTCTCTGCTCTCTCCCATGTTGTACAAAGTGCTTTTTCAAGGAGGTAAATTTGTTCAGGCTAATTCTGTGAATACAGAGAGGGTGAACAAGCTATGATATTGACAGGCATAGAGTTGGAAGTGTATAATTTCATTTAACTATAAAATGAAATGAAATGCAAGAGCCTTATTTTTCTCACTATGGTTCCAGTAGGCCAGACAAATAACATTCTTTAGCTACAAAAGATGGCACATGGTAATCAAAAAAGTATCATCATTCAAACTGTCAATTTACTTCGCTTTACTTTAAATCTTACCCAAGCAAGACAAAAAAAGCTTGTCTGCAAACAACGTGGTTGTCTATCTTGAACTCAGCAAAACATGTCCACTGACGTTCTTGTTGATGCTTTCGCTTGGGCCTTTTTGTCATCTCCCCTATGTGAATGGTCAAGCCAGTAAGAAGGCCCAGTGTGAGAATGTCTTTCTCGTAAAAGGCCCAGTGTGTGAATGTCTTTCTCATCTGTGGAATTAATTTTCAATTCATTACTGACGCAGAAAAATTAAAACTTCAAAGCAATTCTGCTTCAAGATTGAGGAGGGAGGGAGTGAGGGGTGGGGGGAGCAAGGAATTTGGACCTAATGCATTGCTATGTTCTTGCAATATCATTTTCAGTCAATCTATGCGTACATCTACTATTTCAGTCACACAATAATAAACACTAGATTGCTCCTTTTTGCAAAATTTTCTCCATGAGCCTTATAAATTGAATATGCTAATACTTTTGACAACACAACATTGAAAGAACAGCGATTTCAGAACAGCTCTACTAACCACTGAGAAGGGAGGTATGGGTAGGTGAAGTGTGCCAAATTATGGACACCTACACTGTAGATTTATTAATCCATACTGAACTTTCCATACTATGCTATCTTAAAATTCAAGATACTCTACTGTACATTTAGTAATAATAATGACTTTAAGATAGATACAGATATAACACAGACATGTATACCAGATCTAGATCTATATATACTATTCTAAAAAAAAGAAAAATGTCATAGAAGTGTGACAGTTACATTCAGAATAAGCTGCCATCTGCAAATGATAGTTGATAATATTCTTCTCTGAGAACTGACTGATGCACCCCTTCTCAGACGAACCAGCAGTTATCACTTTAGAAGACTGGCAATATCTGAAATTCCTCACTCGATTCATCGCAGCTTCTGTCTCCCTTGACACCAAATAATCCGGAGAAGACATGGACATTTCTTCATCAGCATCTTCCTCCATTTATAAGAAGTAAGAAGTGTGGCCGCTGCTTCTTCTTGCTCTGAGAGTGGCTGTGTAACTGGTCTGTCTAATGAAATGTCTACTATTGTTCCACGTTTGGGAATGGGTGAAGTTGTGCTGTCTTTGCATTCTTCTTCTTTATCATGGGTATGATGTTAATATTGGTGGGTGTAACAAAAACAGAGGTCTCGCGTGTGGCTATAACTGTAAGTGTGTTGTCTATTGACTGGGTGAAAGAATGAGGGCCATCGCCTGCATCATCTCTGCTTGAACTGGCGACACTGATGTTGCTGATATCTCCAAACTCTGCTGTCACAGTGGCTGAAGCTGTGGACTATGTGTGTGTAATGGTTTTTGTTGCTATCATGGCACCGTGTGTTCCTATTGCTGATGCCGTTGCTACTGCTTGCTAAGGAACACATTCTTTGTAAGAAACAGTGGACACACACACACAATGCATTCTTCAGTGATAATATATTTGCTATATGAAGCTCAAATAGGGACACTATTCTCCATACATTTTTGTGCAGCTTGCAAAGCTGCATGGCGGACTTCTTGTTGCAGATCCTCATGGAACATTTTCTGCTAATGGTGGTAGTGGAATGTTTATCTGTCTGATCAGTTTCAATATCTATTCTATAAAATCGCAGTAAATCTGCCTTGAAGTTGGCACACAAAAATCAGCTCTGGCTAGCGACTTTTGCTTTCATGGTCCTCTCTCCACTCATGGGACATAGTTTCATAAGGCATTCTAAATGATGCTTGTAGGTATGCCCCATTGTTAAAATATGTCTTTTTTCCTTTGTTTGAATGGAATAGATCTCAGAGAGCACGTCACAAAATGTCCATTGAAATAAAGTCCTTGGCAAAACCGTGGCAAACAAAAATTGTGAATGATGCAAGTCACAAACAGAAATACTGTTTGTCTGAATAAACATCAAATGGAACAAAAATTGGCATGTGATGAACACTGTACACTAACCCATGACATAAAATTGAAAATAGAATAGACTTTCATGTTCCAGCTATTTAATACAAATTTTCAAAATAAAAAAGTGAATCTCTCAAAAGCTTTGAGTACATGAGTTGTAGAAGGTGAGAGAATGCATACCAACATAGACAGAGGCAAAATTTAGAATGTGAGTTGTACAGGAAAACTAGAGTTTTTATTTGACAGGAAACACTTCTGGATTTATGGAACAGATAAACTTGATATAAGACTGTAAATTTCGGGAAAATTACAGACATTTGGGCTACCCACCCAGACAAGCCATGGTTCAGGGGGAGCAGCCTGTCAGACCTTGATTTGTGATCTCCCACCACTGGCGGTGGTCAGCTGGGTGTGAACTAAGCAAACCACTAGGAGAATAGAACAGAACATCCATGTGTTTGTTGGTGTATTTGTTTTCTATGTTTTTGTGTTTGTGTGTATATTATACTTGAATTTGGCTTTGAATTGAGATCTTTGTATCCCTTTTTTCCTATGTTGTTGTCAGAGCTGGTTGATAGTGTTTGTTTTTGTTATTGTTCTCATAAATATTCTTCTCATTGTTTCATTTTCATTTTGCTGTAGTTATGATGAAGAGGAAGAGGAAGAGGAGAAGCGGGAGAAAGAGGAGGAGAGAGGAATGAAATGTCTTAGTGTTGACATGATTCCATCATGTCAATCATAGTTATACATTCCAATCTTACAGCTCTTAAACATTCTAAACTTCAGTACCTGTATGCCAAATCAATGTTTTTTCTGGCTGTTGATAATCTTTGTTAAATGTTCTCCTTGGAGTTGTGAGTTTTGTCCCTGGGATAAGCATGCATGATGTGTTCCTCCAATGGAAACACTTCATCACCTATGAAGTATATGGAACACAAAAGTTCGTTTTCTTCATTTGGAAGCTTAGCAAGAGATGTTCAGTTGGCCTTGACCAAGGATATGCAAGAAACCGAATTTACAACTTACCTGATCGGCACAGTTGAGTTGGTAATCACCAACACTTAACAAAAGTCAAAAACCCATCTGCATCAGCACAAGCCATTTAGATCATGTAAAAAAAAGCTCTTTTGGTCATCCTACAACTCTTGACTCCGACATGCTCCCTGTCCGATGACCCCAAACAGTTAGGCATTTTGTCAAAGTTCAAAGTATCTCTCAGCAATTTCCTCCCACTTTTCTCTTGGAAAAGCCATATATTATGATTCAAGAGCAGATCAAACCTTTCTAACAGTGTCTCTTACAAGTCCACTTATTGTCAGACTCTATGATTCAAACTGCTGTGGTGAAAATGGCAATTCTGTCATCAAGAGCCTGAAAAAAAATTTTTTTTTTTAAATAACAGAAAATCAATAGTTTTGAATAATATTGTTTAGCCACATATGGGAAAACAAACAGCAGACAAGTCTGTAAAAAGATCAGAAAATCCCAATTTGAAATCTCTTCCCGCAGAATGGCAGAATATGATGCCTCACTGAAAAAAAACGATCATTTCAACTAAGAGCACTAAAGTTTCTGGAGGAAATCTCCAATCAAAGAATAGTTTTTTTTTCTTAATCCATACAGTGCACCTTCTACATATTCAAATTCATCAACAGAATACAATAGCTATCAGCAGGCACCCAGATCACAATCTGTTAACAGACAAACACTAGACTTTCTGAATCCGAAACATTATGCATATGTTCAGTTGTACACAAAAATAAATCACTAATACAGAAACATTTGTTTGATACCCGTACTAACAAAAGATACTGGAGCTACCTACTCTAAACTGCACGGTTCACTTACTGTGATTTTTGCCTTGCACTTATCCCACAGTCCTTTCTACACTCTGCAGACAAATAAGACCTCGCAAACTTTCTAATTCCTCTTGATATGCAAAGCATGTTCAGTTATACTTTTGTTTGTATATATTAGAATGTTACACAACTGTATCATCTTGAAGAAATAGCAAATTGCAATCTTTCCTTTTGGATTTCTGGTAGAAACAGTCATTTTTCACCTAACAAGGGATACCATCGAGCATTGTTTTCTTCTTTATAAATGTTGAAAACTTTATTACACTTGTCACTTTTTTCACTCCATGTACATGGGGAAAAATAAGACTTTAAATAGGAGGGTGACTCCAACGAAACATTATTCAAATTTCAAGAAAATTCAAAATATCTTCAGAGCATTTCTGTCACTCTAGTTAATGAGATAAATGGCTGAATTTACTGCATCAAGAAAGTTTTTTAAAAGTGGGGGTCATGAATTTCCTGAATTTTTTTGTAAAATACATGTATACCATAACAATATGTTTGCTTCTCCACATGTGTAACCCAGCAGCTTTGTGTTGAACTTAATGCAGAATTAGTCCAGCTGCATTGTAATGTCCATCCTGTGGACAGCACTGCCAAAGTTTCAAAGCAAGGCCTCATCAAGATCGACGAGAAGTATCAAGTGCAATGACACTGCTATGGGGCAGAGGGAAGGGCAGCAAACCTGATCAACACATTATCAGTAATGAGGTAACTGAAATCTCTCTCTCTCTTCCTCTTTTTCTCTCTCCCTCCCACTCCGTCTCTTGTTTTATTCCTTCTCTATCTTCATGTAGGCCTATCTGTTTTAAGTTTTAGAAAATTTACTCTTTAATTCTTTAAAACCATTCAAGCAACATGTGGATGCAAACAATGCTGAAGAAATACTGACAGTCTGTGGCATGAGGGACAATGAGTCGTTTTGTTTGTTTATAAGTTTAAACTCATGGTCCATTTACTTTATTTCGCAGAAGCTTCATTGAAAAATGATGAGTATGAGCCCCTTTGACAGCATTCATCATTAATTTGCATTATTTCAAATTCAAGGATGTTACAGGAGACCCTGTAGGGTTCAAGAATTTCCTCCATCAGCACAACCTTCCTGCTGGTACCTTTCTTAGGTATGTGGGGAATAGAATCCACGTGCTCTACCATCTGGCTGGCGTGTTAATCCTACATGAAACAAAGCTGAAGGAATTTATTGAAATAGAGTGTACTGCAGGTGAGTATGCTAAAACTGAAGTCCGAAGAAAAATTCTGAAGTGAAGGATGGGATTATTTCAGTGATCAAGTGATGTAACAGTTTCAGACTATATATGTCATGTGAGCTTTCAAATTGGTAGGCCTATTCATCATGTGCTATTCCATCTGGCTGGTCTCCTCATACTTCATTTGAAAACTGAAAGAGTATCTGGAAACTGAATGAGCTGCATATTGGGGGGGGGGGGGGGGGGGGTGAAGCATTCTTTTGCCTTAAAAAATCTTGATCTCCTGGTCACTAAATTGTATTTCTTTCT
>JBCEWB010060279.1:0-13720 GCA_039654565.1 Peronia peronii
TTAGTTAGTTAGTTAGTTAGTTAGTTAGTTAGTTAGTTAGTTTGTTAGTTAGTTAGTTAGTTAGTTAGTTAGTTAGTCAATTAGTATTTGTCTCACCACTTACCATATATCAACAGATCCGGTGTCTTAAAACAACAACAATAAATCTTTCTTCATCCCGTTCCTCCGCGCTGTTTTGCGAAAAATTATCTAGCAACTTTCATGACTATTATTATTTCCATGACGTTCTCTCTTTCTTACTACTGTGTGTGCACAATCCAATGACTCATAATATATATCCTTCAGATCTTCATGGAGGTAAATGGAAAAAAAAATTGGAGAGAATCGCGCGTCCTCGTCATTGATGACAAACGTAATGATGATAATGCCATACCCTGACGAAGAACCAAATGTGTTGGTGCTGGAGAAGAATTCGTTTAAAGGCAATTTTGGCATAGTAATTTCTGCACAATTGCTATTTGTTTATATTGATGCTTTGTTGCCGCTTGCTAGTCAGCCTTGAAAATCAAGACATTTCTATTAAAAAATGATGATGATTACGATGATGATAATACCAGCTGAGCGATGTGCACATTTTTTTTATTTTCGCCGTGACGAAGAACCAAACCAGAGTAGGAAATTTTGAAATTTCTGTATTATTTTGTAGCTTTATTTTCATGAAATTATTAGCAACAAGTTCAGTTTTTGTAATTTTTTCACACATTCCCGTAAAACGATGATGATAAGAATGGCGATGAGATCATAATGATAGTGACCGTGACGATCATGATATTGATGGTGATTTCATATGGTGTCTTATATGTTAGGACATTTTTAGAAAATGGTGTTGATGGGGATGATGGTGGACATGACTATTTTTTCCTCCCCCCCCCCCTCAATCCGATCCATCATTCCCTCCGCCCCCCCCCCACCCTTAATCTTTCTCCTCCTCCTCCCCCCCCCCCTCCACCTCTCACTCCCTCATTGACCTTTCTACAACAGCTGAGTACTCATTGGAAGCCATGGCCCCGATGGACAATGGGGCCCCGATCCTGCAGGCCTGCGCCATCAAGGTGTTGGAAGTGGGTGAAAACATTGCCTGCCTGGCCATGACTCAACATGACCTAACTCACACCATCAGCAACGACTCCACCAGTGTCTATCCTGACATAGCCAGGCTCTCGCTAGGTGAGTCCACGATCTTGAAACAGATCATATAATACATTGTGTCTATAAAAACACTCCCTGATTTCAAGAGGTTATTCAGGTATATGTACAATGATGAATATGGTGTCAACAGATTCCCTAACAACAAACTTTCATTTGATATCTTACAACCTGGATAAGCTGAAAAACCATATCTCAGAAGGAGTTGGCACAGTCATTTCTATACTATAAAAGTTTAGAGAGGGGTAGACTATCATAAGAATGCCTGCGAGCTACCACAGGGGCGCCCATTGAGTGCCTGTAGTGCTGTCCTGTACCAAATGAAAATTTAAAGTTACATTCTAATCAGCTCCATACCACATGAAACTGTATGGTATCAAGCAGCTGTGGCAATTTAATATTAAAGAAATTACAATTATGTTACATGTTAGATCTGTTTGAAAATAGGCAGTGTTTTTGTGGACACACTGTGATATGGTGGTTAGGCACTCGGGATCAAAAGTTCGGATTGAACTTCTCATTAGGTCACGACGTTTGCTCTTGGGAGACAATTACACACATTTCCTCACTCGACCCTGGTTAGAATGGATACCTGACTATAAGCAAGGAATATCATTGTCAGCGTGATCGGGCATTTGAGCGCCCAATGGGTGGTCCCCTTCAATGCTTCCACAGGAAACTGAGAATCTCTGTGGGTGTCTCCACTGGTTCTGTCGAGGCAATAATAGAGTGTAAATAATACAGTTTTGGGGAACCATGAATAATGTTAAAGATTGAGCTTGTTGCCCCAGATTCATCAATTTGAAATCAAAGAATCATCTTTTTATTGACGTTTTAGATTTTCATGAAACTATAAATAATGTGATAGACTGTGGCTTCCTGCACCCAAACCATGCATAGGCCTATGCTATCAAAGAATTATCCTTGCTGCTAATGTTTTATGTCTTCATGAACCATATATAATGTGACAGACTGTGGCTTGCACTCACAACATGTATATGTATAGGCCTATTCCAACAAAGAATATCCTCACTGCTGATGTTTGTGCTTTTTTGTCCAGATGTATCGGTAACGGTGTAGACTCGGATTGAATGCAGAAAAATCATCAATGTTACATCAAAGAATCACCCTTATTGTTAATGTTTTATTGCCCAATTACAAACATGGGGCAGTGAGACTGGGTGAACTATCAATATTACGTCAAAAATATCAAAGATACCTAATTGTTGATGTTTTACTTATCCTGGAAACATGCAAAACGTGGGAAACTGTTCTTGGCGAACAAAAATCAACAGTATTATGGTAATGCATTAATCCTTATTAGTTCTCATCTATGAGCTTAGAACATATCAATAATTGCAGAGATTTGAGCTGGGTACACGAGAATCATCAAAATTATGTCAAAGAATGGTATAATCCTGATTTATTTATGTCTTAATTGGCCAGGCACCATTGTAAACGGGGGCGATTTGGTTGGACGCATTAAATCATTAATTTTCATCAAAGAATCATCCTCATTGTTGATGGGAAACATCAAGGGGGTTCCTTTTTACACTAAAAATCATTAATATTATATGAAACAATTATTATTTGTGAGCTGTGTGCTTGGGAAAAAAGTCGATAAGGCGGGAGATGAATGGTGGGTGCACCGAAATCATCAATAATATATCAAAAATAGATCATTGCTGTTGATCCCTTATGTGCCCAGAAACCATCGCAGATGTGCGAGTCTATATAGTCAAAATTCATCAATATTACTTCAAAGAAATGCCCTTATTGCTGACGAATTATGTCCTCCAGAAAAATTAATAAGGTGAAATATTAGAACTTAGTGTTTCAACATGACCAAGATTGTGTCAAACATTAATTCTCACTGTTGATGTCTTATGTGGGCAGGAACCATCACAAATGTGGGACTGGGTGCACCTAAATCATCAATTTGCTTCAAAGAAATATGTTTATTGTTGATGTTTTGTGTGCCCTCACACAATCAGTAACCCAGAAGATTGAGGCTATAGGGCCGCCAAAATCCTCAATATTTCCCAAAATATGATCGCTTCTTTTTCCTCCTATGCCTAGGAACCATAAAAAACGTAGGAACTTGGGGCTGGGCGCATCCCAATAACTCCCTGGCCCCCAATGTTGCGAGGTTCAGCATTCTCTTCAAGGCTACAGATCATCCTGCCGCCACTGTAGGCTCCTACCACGATGTCTACCTCGGCATGTTCGTGGGCACGGACAGATTAGCTATAGGTAAAGCTACGCTCAGAATCGTGCAAGACACACCGGCAGATAACATTACGGTAAGTGGTAATGGATGGATGGATGGATGGATGGATGGATGGATGGATGGATGGATGGATGGATGGATGGAGGGATGGATGGATGGGTGGATGGGTGGATGGATGGATGGATAGATGAATGGATTTGATGGATGGATGAATGGATGGATGGATTGGATGGATGGATGGATGGATGGATGGATGGATTGGATGGATGGATGGATGGACGGATGGATGAATGGATAGATGGATCTTGTTTCTTGGCATGTCTATTGGTCCACCTTTTAAAATGTTTTGATTACGAGAAAGTTCTCTTACTTTCACAGACCGCTAACACTCCCATCTGGTCTATGAGTTTCGGAGGAGACGGCTCCGACACGTTTCCCATTGGCCACACAGCCAAAGCTTTGCTAGATATCAAGACAGCTAGGAACACTGTGTACGCTCCTTTCAATATCGAGTTCATCATGCCCAACAAGAGCGATGAAGCTATGCTGAAGATCTGCAAGGTAATTTGCGGGGCAAGCAAAATCTTAAAAGTTATGCTACAATTGTATCCCTCTCCCCTCCCCTAATAATAATAATAATAATAATAATAATAATAATAATGCATAAGGAGAGTAATAAACAGCTTGTATGGCCGTCGTGTCACAAAGGTTAAGCGTCTGCTCCTCAGAGAAAAATTTATGTCGCAGGTTCGAATCCTCCCAGGGTTTGGGAAACATTGGAATCTGCCTGTATTTTTTGAGTGACTCAATGATCCCTTAGCTCCTGGACAGGGAAGCCCGACGTCCAGCTTGCTCGGATAAGAGCAAATGTTTTCTAAAGTTCCATGTGCGTGCTAAGCATGTTATAGAACCCTTGGCAGTTAAAATCGGATGAAGAGTGGGCCGAGACGCGGCTGTCGGGCAAAATTTCCAAATTCCCAATTTCTACGCACATACATTCTCCGCACTAAATTGGGCAGGATTTAAGGCCGAGATAATTCTATTTTCTTAGGATTGAAAGGCATGTACATATCTATAAGCAAAAACAAACAACTTTTTCTTTAACGACTGCAAAATAATGTTGGCTGAAATGACTAGGGTCTAGCTTCTCAGATTTGCTCTGATAGAAAACAAGACCGAAATAAAATAAAATGTTCATAAATACAAAGAAGACAAAGAAAAAAATGAAACACTGGAAATTGTTTACAGATTTTTTGTTTGATTGAAGTCTGGAACTGATTTTTTTTTCAAATGTTCAAATATAGCGTGGAATTGTCTGGTCGAGAAAGCGAAGACATGGAACTGTAGAGAGTCAGGTGATATTTATATTAGCCTTTCAGCCCCTCTAAGGGGGCTATTTCGAGACTCAACTTTTATATTAGTTTATTTTTAATTTAAGTTTTGTCAATGGTCAATCTAAAATTGCAATAAAACAGTTTTCTTATAATCGCTTTTAGTATGACAAGGTATAGTCTCTCATATTGCGATATTGATTTAGAACACGAAGATTTGATTGTCAGATTTCTGAGGTGACCATTCTCTTGTTGAATTTAGAAACCTGTACGACTCTTCCAATAATTCATAATGCTACCAGTATGAGAAATTACGTTTTGCCGGAACAAAGATTTCGGTCACAAAAGCTCGAAAGTTTGAAGTTTAAAACTGTCTAAAAGGATTAAAAGGAGTTTTTCACCCTGACATCGATGAATTAAGAGGTTGTTTGGTTTTTTTTTTATTTCCTAATTCACGAGTTGTATTTTGACGAACATTTCAGGTTCAGTTAGAGTCAGTGGGTGCTAACAATCCATGTTTGGTGAAGGAACGTGTGGAAAGCACCGTGCAATTAGTGTCTAGGTGAGTACACAGAATATACACGTAATTCACAATTTGAGTGCACTCTGCATCAAAAATACCAAGCAGTTAGCTCCAAAACATCTGGTACATCCTCATTTCTTATTACAGAATGTTTCCTGTCGGTTTGGCAGCGAAACTTACAATAGATGCATTCTGATTCTTCACTTGAACAAACCTCCTACCATTTCGACAGAAAAATCGGGATTGTTAAAAATGGCCCAAAATATGAGATTTTTGCAATTCAGTAAGGTCCATAGAAGGTTACTTTGTCAGGGTTAGATTTAGGTGAAGAGAGGTCCTGGATTGTTCCATTTGTGAGGCTCTTCCAAATCCTCCATTCTCAAGAGTAGAGAAAAATGAAAAAGTATTAAATTAAACAAAGCCGGGTATGATGACAAGTATTTAAAAATCCACAGCCGATAATTTCTTCTCTCAAGGAGATAAGATGCTATCTTTAAATTCAGTTATTATGTGACTGAAAAAAAAAATATATTGAAATTAACACTATGAAAAACTTTGCAGGAACCAAACTTTATATACATATAGCACTTTATGGAATAAATAGGAATTTTTACGAAAATAAAATTTTCAATTTTGTATCATTAACAAAGATGCTACAATTACAAATGAGCCGGATCTTATTACTATCTCGAGTGATAAAACGACAATGTTCCCTTCAGATATTAAAACAACTGTATTTTCTACTTACCTACCTTATTGTCTACTTGGAAGGAAAAATCTACAAAATATGCCAACATCGACGAATTGGCGAAACATAGTATTGTTCTGAACAGCAATAGAACAAAAATTATGAAGGGTTAACACTGCGTTATGACAGACTGTTTATGACAATGCAGTATGAAAAATACCTTGGCTGGAGGCATCCTATATTTTGAGGCCTTAGAATTCAGTCCGCTTGACCTATATAATAGGTAAATTCGGTACTGCCCATCTTTCCTCTTGATTTCTTTAGTACTGTTGCTGCAATAATCAGCTCCACAATAAAGGTCCACAGAGGAGCAACTGTTAACAGTGGAATGTGTTTCGTCATGTAAGTTAAGAAACAGAGTACCTTCCAACAACGTGACGAGTGTTCAACAAAAGAAGAGCTCATTACCATCACATGGTCAGTTCAGAGATTCCAAACATGCGAAATGAATCGAATGATTCTGAGAGACAACAAACTTTTACTCAATTTATTGGCAGTCGAACATGAAGGCAATGAAGCTCATTGCCCTGTAATCCCAAATCAGTAACCGGCTTGGTTAGTATATGTATTTAGAGATGTGACCTCCTGGGTACATCATGTACTGTATACACCTCGAGTAAGTGGAGCTCGTTAAGTCTTGGCTGGCAACTAGTGTTGAAGAAGAAAAATTTCAAAGTCACCATCTGCCTGCAGCGAAATGGGCTCCGCCACGTCCAATTGCCCAAGACATGCTTAATGTGCAACTCACCAGGAAAGGTCCGGATGGCTCGAGATCAAATTATGCGCTAAGAGGACTAGGCAGAATGACCCCCTACTGTCAGCAGCTTGATTTACATTTTATTTTTTAACAGACACACATACACATTCACACAGACACACACACTCACAGGCATGCATACAGACATCCCCAGTGTCATCTAATGACATCGTACCATTGTAACACACGTTTTTCTTTTTTCTTGTTCTTTTTTTTTTTTTTTTGCGCTGAAACAAAAACAAACAAAATATGTAAGAGGCCAAAAAATGTAATTGATGAATTGAAATCAATTTTATTCCATGCCACTACTAGCAAGGCTACGAAAAGAGAGAGAGAGAGAATAAAAGACAGAAACAGAACAGGCATAAGGAACAGAGAGACACAGACATTCTAAGCTGAGAGAGACAGAAGGGGAGAGCGGGGCGGGGAAGGGGGAGAAAGATAGCGATGGTGAAAAAACGATAACAAGATTTTCAAGAACGCAACATAAGCAAAATTTAGAATTAAAGATCCTTTATAATTATGAGAAAAGGTAGGGCCATTGTTGGGTCAGACGAAGAAAGATGAGAAAAACAGGTAAAGAAAAAACAGAGAAAGCTCGAAGAGCTATAAACTATTAATCTTTTTGTTTGCATGTCCACCGAGGTGAGTGACATTCCGATGTGATAGCGTTGATAGTAATTTTGCTCCGGCAAAGTTGAATATACAGCCCTCTATCGTGTAACCCTGTCTCAGAACTTGGCAGCCGATGAGATAAGCTTTGAAGGAAACCTTGTTCTGTACTGAAATCATCTAGTGGGCAGACACACCAGAGAATTTTTGCATAGCCTCCAAATGTCGACAAAATTTCAGTAAAGAACAAAAAAGAAGGTATCAAAAGCAATAACGAAGAAAGAAAAACAGAAAGAGAGAAACGAAATTAAGGGTGAAAGAAAAAAAGAGATAAAGAAGGAGAGACAAAAAGGGAGAAAGACAGGAGGACAGAAAGAAAAAAGTTAGTGCGAAAGAAAGAGAGTGAACGAAAGAATACGTGAAAAATGATCACCGTAATAAATTCTTGCTTCATTTCTTCTTTCTTTTTTTCTGTTTGCCGTTCTTTCTCACTTTCTTTCTGTCTCTTTTGTTTTTCTTTCTTCCTTGCTAGCTTTTTTTCTCTTTCTCCCTTTCTTCTTTCTTTCCTTTTTTCTCTCTTTTCTGCTTTTCCTTTCCATCGTTGTGTTTTCTTTCTTTCTCTCCTTATGCCTGTCTTTCTTTCTAACTTCAGTCTCTCTTTCTTTCCATTTTTAATTCTGTCTATCTGTTTTTCCTTCCTTTCCTTTTTTCTTTCGTTCCTTTTCTGTCTTCCTTTCTGCTTTCTTATGTTCTTCAGCCTTTTTACTGTTTCTGTCCTTTTCTTTCTTCTTTTCATTCACTCTTTCTTTCTTTCATTCTTTTCTCTCTTAGCTTTGACGACGGTATCTATGACCGAGCCGTCATCAACCTGCCATCGTTGTGTAATTATGAGTTGATAGATGATGATGCTGAGGACCACTTTGTTCTGTCGGCCAGTGTCAAAGTGCGAGACCACGCTGAGTTTCAGAATGGTAATGCAATATTTTTCCATTTACTCTTCATCTCAACATCCATCCATCAATCCATTCATCCATCCATCCATCTATCCATCCATCCATCAATCATCCATTCATCCCTCCCTCCCTCCCTCTATCCAGTCATTCATTCATCCATCGATCCATCCATCCATAAATCCATAGTGTAGCCATCCATTCAACCATCCATCATCCATCCGTCCATTCATCCATCCATCCATCCACCATCCATTCATCCCTCCCCTCCTCCCTTCCTCCAGCCATTCATTCATCCATCAATCCATCCATCCATCCATCCACCCATCCATCCACCCATCCTTCCATCCATTATATATCCATCCATCCAACTATCCATCATCCATCCATCCATCTGTCCATCAAGCTATCATACATTCATCCCCTTCCCTCCATCAATTCATTCATCCATATATCCATCGATCCATAAATACATTCATCCATCCATTTATCCATCCATCCATCTATAAATATATCCATCCGTCCATCCATCATCCATCATCCATCCATTTATCCATCCATCTATCAGTCCAACCATCCATCCATCCATCCCTCCATCCATCCATCATCCATCCATCCATCCATCCATCCATCCATCCATCTATCCATCCATTCATCCATCCATCCATACATCCATCCACCAATTCACCCATCCGTCTGCAATAACTTGCAGCTTCAAAGACTAATAGCGTTGGATAAATTTAAAATATTGGAATCAAATATCATACTCAAACTATTGGAATGGGTATCTGTTATCAACATTGTCGGCATTGTCACAATTGTCAGTCCCTCCATTGTTATTATCAGCAACGCAACATCTTCGTGTCGTTCTTACGGCACCATCATCACAAAACATCAACGCCATTGAGTGGAGCACTTTTTAAACCTAAATCCCAATATATTTGTCATGTCCAATAACATTACGAAAACCGCCACTAGTGACAGAATCACCATCAGTAACTGCACAATCAATACATTTTTAAACAGCATAATCATGAGTAACAGAACCATTTAAATTATCGTTTTTAGTAGCAAGGTCATCAACAGCACAACCACCTGAAGCAGTATTGCTGTCCATAACATCCTTCACATCAGTTAAGGATCACCGTCGTGGACAGCACTACCGGACATCAATGACAGCAAATATTTAAATAGATAAAAAGCGGCACCACCATGAATGACAACGCCACCATTTATAACATCACCACCATCAGAAAACAACAACCACACGAATAATATCATGGCAATCAAAAACAGTCTTACAATCAATAACAGAGCTAAAATATAATCTACCATAAAAACAAAACAAAACAAAACAAAACAAAAAACACCAATATATCCATCAATAACATCGCCACCTCAGAGCAGCACTTCTTTCAAAAAATAAAAGCACCACCACCATCAACAACATCAAAACCATCAAAATCATCACCAAATTAATAATATCACCATCATCAAACAACAGCATTACAGTAAAATAAGCATCACAGCATTGTTGTCAACAACAGTGCCACCACCAATTAGAACACCACTCATAAGGTGTCACCATCAACAAAAACATCTAAATAAGTTACAGCATTAACATCAGCCACAAAATCATGATCAAAAGGACTGCAATACTATCTCCAATAGCACCACAATAAGATTGTATGGATAATATTTCAATGATTCTTACTTTATGTGTTATCTTAGTTGTGCTTATCATATGAGAAGTGAAAATAGATATTCCAAGTCGATTTTTCCTTTGTTTTATGTCATGCACAATGCCGTATTTACAAGGTTGTCTATTATCTGACTGTCCTACAAAGAAAACATCAGTACAAAGATATATAGTCCACAGTCTAGGTTCTTCGACACAAACACACACACAGACACACACACACATACACACACACAGAGGAAATATAACGAAAAAACATCATCTCACGTGGAATCTTATCACAGAGTACCGTTTGCATTTTCAGTTTGAAGATATCAAAGACATATGGGATGCACAAAAAACTCCTATTTTCTCAGAGGCTGAATCTCATCACGTAGTGCTTTTTGCGTTTCCACTCTCCATATATCATAACGAAGACCTGAGATAACTGTCTGCTCTTCTTTCAGATCCTCAAACTTGGTTAAGTGCTGGTGTGATGTACGACACCACCAGACTATGGGTGATACAAATGGCCATCAATGCCGATACAATTGGCTCATCCGCTCCGTTGGTGAGTAACGACTTTAATCAACTGCTCACTTCCATCTCTTCTTTCCACCTTGTGTGACTCCTTCCATCCACTTATCGATCCACCTGTCCATCCATCCACCCGTCTGTCCGTCTGTTATTTTATCCATCCATCCACCAATCCATCCATCTATCCATCCATTCATCCATCCATCCTTTAGTCCATTCATACGTCCGTCAGTCCGCCTATTCATTCATCCGTCCATTCATCCATCCATCCATCCATTAGTCCATCCTATTCATTCGTTCCGTCTATCCTTTCATTCCATCCTTCCATCTCATTCATCTATCCATTCATCCATCCATCTACCCACCCACTCACCCGCCCACCCTTCTATCCATGCATTACATGTCTTGCCTCCAGGCTGCAGTTCCCCATGTGGCTATTGTGCCCAACAATGGGGTCATGACTTCCGTTCCTCTGGGATATCCTGTGCGACTCCTGATCCGTATCAAGCTGTCTCCCAATGACACCAGCCCTCTTTCCCTCAATGTGTCCACCACGGTAAGTAACCGTCTTCCTTTGATTAAGAGCAACCTTACAGTTTTGGGTGCCATGCTTGTTAGTCTAGTGATTGAACCGTCGATCTCGGGATCAAAAGTTCAGGGTTCGACCCCGAATGGGTCCCAAGTTTGTCCTTGAGAAAAAGATTTAAATTTACAACACTTCCTGACTCGACCCAAGTTAAAATGGGTACTTGATCATAAACAGAGAATGCCATGAAGGATTTTAGCACCCAACAGGCAGCTGTGGTGTATGCTTTCCAGGAAGCTGAGAATGAGTGTGTCGTTGAGTCAGTCCGGGATAATATTAGACTGTAAAGTATTTAGAGCCTGTACTCAATGAGAATAGACGCTATGTAAATGTTTCTTTTTTTTTTTTTTAAAGTAAATCTACTCCCCCCCCCCTCCCCCTCCCCTCCCCTGTCCTTTCCTATCATTTTGTCTCACATGGCTCAGTCCCTCATCTATAGTCTATTAAGCAGTAAATGAGTTAAGTGAACTGACAGACACGGCCGAGATAATTCCTTACGAGGGGCTGAAAGGCCTTACGAAATAATAGCAGGAAATTACGAATGGACGAGTAAGATTTAATACTGGTAACAATGATCGACTCGACTCGATCGACCGTCGGTGGGCGGATTTTCTTAATTAGCTCTTAGAGCTGAAGATCTGAATGTCTATAAAGTATAGGAATTTGATAATTCAGTTGTTTTATATTCTTATTGTCCGTGTAAGTCAAAATTAGTGCAATCTGGTGCATGGCGGCTGAGAAAGAACAGGTAAATGAAACACAATATGAAGTTGTTTACATTCGATACGGGCCCACTGGATCTTAAAGGTATTCCCAACCAAAATAGAAGCCAATCATAGTAGACCCACGTTCTACAATTAAGGGCGTACAGAGTGTTTTTTTTTTTTTAATCAATCATATTAGCAGTCTAACATGTTAGGTATGCCTAATAATTCGTTACAGGACGACGCACTGAGTATTTGCAGTCTCCGGTACGTGCGAGCAGGAGACGCCTATCCTTGCATGGAGGCAGATCTGCACACGGCAGCGTTGTTTGACGTGGACGCGACTAAAGGCTTAATCAGGAAGGGATCACTTGATCTGGGCTCAGTCTCGAATGTCGGTGTGTAATAAGAGTTCATGATAAAATGCTGACTGTTATTAATCTGTCTATCCTTTACCCTATTCAGCCACGCCATCACCTTCTCTTTAACTCCAACCGTCAGCATGCCAACTTATCCATTCAATCATTTATGCATCCAACTATCCAACCATCCATTCATCCATCCATCCATCCATTCATTCAAGCATCCATCCATTTATCCATCCATCCATCCATCTTTCCATCCATATATCCATCCTCATTCATCCACCCATCCATCCATCCATCCATCCATTTTAGCCAACCAGATAGCCCTTATGTAGACAGTCATGCGGCCATTAGCTCAATAAGTTAACATAAAGAAAACAACAGGTACGCAGAGTTTGAATAAGTTTAACTTGATGAAATAATATAACAGACACATTTCCACCTCATCATCATCATTATCATCATTATGATTATTAATATTGTTTCATTATTATTATAAATTATCATCATCACCATCTTCATAGCTATGATAAAAAATATTATTAATGTTATTGTTACTATTTTTGTTATCATTATTATTATTTTTATTATCACGACTACTAAAGTTTTAAACAAAATAGTAATGTTATTACTGTTTTTATCGTCACCGTTATTTTTTAACATGATCGTGATCGTCTTTCATTATCAAAAAAGATTTTAATAATAATTATTTTTACGACCAACTTCAGCATTTTTATGAATGCTATGCCCAGGCACGGACACACTGATACTGGACAACAACTTTGACAGTAACACCATTGAGGTGGAAGTGACCGCCAAGTTGACCACTGACAGCGCTATAGCCTCAGACGGGTCTCTACATTCCCTCCAAGTGGAGCTGAACTATGACCCCGGCCATGCCAGCACCACGAGCACTACTGCCAATGTTGAAGCAACTACCAACACGACGGCAGCGGACGCCCTCCTGGTGAGAGATTTTAGAATCACTTGTCTTTTCATTATAAGTGGCAATAAGTATTACCGTGAGCAGGGTCTTAAATCTGAGATGTATAGCCTGCATGGATTCGCAGGTTTTCAAGACCCACTAAAACATCAGCTTCAACATTCTTGTTCAACAAACACTTGTTTGAGTACAATTCCAGCTGTTCTCTCCAGATCATTGTCCGTCATGTCTAAACACTAAATTATGTCTTTGAGTTGTATTACATTTTTATACATGCTGATCATCTTTGTATGCCCTGCTATGAGTATATATATATACTATTATTCCTGTGTGTATGGACGCATAATCTATGCATTCGTATATGAGTGTAAAATGCTTCAAGTGCTTCAAACCCTTATTGGCGTTTGTAGCGCGACCGAATCAATTTAGTTGTAAATTTTTTTTTGATACAGAGAGGTACGATGCAGTTGAAAGGGAAATGGGTATGCTTTACTTTCGGTGAAAAAAATAGTGTTCTGCAGAAAACTTTCCTCTTGCAGAGAAAGTCATATCAAACATTAACTCCTGTGACAGTATGGTCAGTGAACTCCGATTTTTTAACCCCCCCCCC
>JBCEWB010060290.1:0-13719 GCA_039654565.1 Peronia peronii
AAGACATGAACTACAATTAGGTAGTTTTTTTTTTTTTTTTTTTTTTTAAACCCTGCCTTATTAGCTGTGTAGATTTAGTGGCTATGTTCTTCTTTCACTATGATAGATAAAGCTTTTCCACATGGTTTATCTCTCCAGGTGATGTCAAGTTTGCAGAAATTGTCATGGACAAAGGCAGGTCCACGGGGGTGGGATATGTCCGTTTCAGCAATGAGGCAGATGCCCAGAGAGCTATTAGTATCCTTTTCCTTTGCAAACTGAACCGTTTGCTAGCTTTTAGTATTGAAAAACAATAAGATATCAGTGTTTCGTTGATAAATATCTTCATTAAAAGTAAATTTGTTTTCTGTACCCAGTGAAAGGGATTTGAAATTTGCAACATATAAATTTTTGTAAAGGAATTGTACTCATGATTGTTAAGCATCTGTTGTCATTTTCAGCGAGTTTGGTTGCATATGTGTCTTTGATGTCACCATCATTGGAATAAGATTTTCCTTAACCAGTGCAAGGTATGAAAAACAAATCCAGAATGGAACGGCGCAACATTGATGTCTCCATGCACCGAAACTAGTGCAGTGAGTACCAGCTGGTTCATGTGTCCTTACACCCAGGTTGCCCACTTGTCCACTAGTTTCTGTTTGTTTTTTTTTTCAAGGTATTTTTGCTGATGAATCATCAGTTTCTGGCTGACCTATGAATTTGGAACATCCTGCATCATAAATCCTTCTGACAAACTAAACTTTTTTTTTTAATGTTTTGTATGTATTGTCCTACTTTTTCTTTTATTAGATCCTAGCTGTTGTCTTCCTCCTCAGTTTGTTCATATTTTTGATATCTAGAACCACATTGATCATTGAACTCGTGCTTAATCATGCTGTCTGTTTCTTAAAAAGCTATGGTTGATTTATATATTCCACTGCGTGTTGATGAAGACAAAAGTATTATTTGAATATGAAGTTCGGTATGAGGCATCATTTGTTCTGATGATGGAGAACATGTAGATGAGCTGGCTAGAAACTGCTATCAAGAAATAATGACTGTCAGTACTTTCTGACTTGTTTGACTGACTTCGATGCTGATATGCCAGTATGGTTTTCTGCCACTCGCTTGTCATGGTAGATCCACGTTGAGAGAGCAATGGCTGAAGTTTGAGGTGATTTGTAGGTGATGATTTATGTGATGTTGACGAAGAGGGACCATTTTCAGTCATTTTCTCATATATACCTATGATTGATTGGTTAGACCACGTTCCATCCACACTGTTTTCAATCTCATAGAAATAAAAAAAAAATCTCGTATTGCTTTTGTCCAGTGTGGGGGTCTGGAAAGAGGCTTGCATAATGTAAAAATTAGATTCTCCACTCTAAAGGTGGGATGTTAGCATCGGGAAAGTATTTTTTAATGTGTTTATGTTTTGACTGAACATTTTGTTGTATCACATTATGATTATGTTGCTAAATTTGGACACATCACATGGGCTTTAACATGCATTTCAGTGCTCTTGGAATTGACATCAAATGATTTTGCATGATTGATCCTGTTTTAGTGGAGAGATTTATATGACAGTGCTACATTTGCTATATACTAGCAGTTATGCATGTCCATTTATGGAGGACTGAAAGCATATTTTAATTATCAAGTTTTAGTGGAACTTTTAGTGTTTATGGTGACACTGTTCCCATTGTATGCATCTGAAATAAAGTAGTGGCTCTATGTATATTCAAGAATTGTTGTGGCTTTTTTTGCAATCTCTCTTCTTCTGGTTTGTTCACTAGATTGTTCCTGTGTGTGACTTAATTAAAAAAAAAAAAAAAACACAATGGCACTAAAGTCAGTGGAAAGTTAGACAATCAGAGCTTAGCAACCATCATAATTTTTATGTTGAAAGGTTTTGGTCTCGCTGTCTTATCTAGTAAGTTTATGGACTTGCATAAGGTTCACAATTCAGAGTGAAAGTTGAACTTGGAATTGACACACTTGGTTGTAGAGTTGTAAAGATCAGGAATCTCACTGAACCCTTCTTTGGGCTATCTTCCCCAGAGCACTTGAATGTTTTTTTTTTCTTTCTTCACAGTTACACATAATAAGTATATTATTATGTTTGCGGGTATCTATCAATAGATTTTGTTATTCCATTCTCACTGCCCAGCTTAAGGACTAGGAAAAGAGATGGATATTCCAACACTCTGAGATATTGACATGTTGAAAGGTTTGTTTGGACCGGATGCTATGGGTTCTAGTTATTGTCTGGTGCTCTAGAATCTTCCATTTACTTTGTTTTTTTTTTTTATCTCCTATTTTTTTTGTTTAAGACTCATTTCAGGTTCCTCAAGAATGTCAAGTCTTTTTTTTTCTTCAGTATGTCCAGATTTGTATGTGCCATTGGTGATATGCATTATCTGATTGGAATCATTACTGTCCTAGTCTACTTTTGCTTTCAAATTAGAAAGCCCATAAATATTAGTGAAACCATCATCAATGTCCTCCTGTTAGGGTTCAGTGAGTTTCCAAACCTCAAGTGAGAAAACTTGATTGCCCATCTTTTTTTATATCACTGAAGTGAGTGGCTCAGCTTTGATAACTGACTTTTCATACTATGCTGTCCAGTACATTTCCTCACTTTATGTGTGTTCCAGATTATCACAGTCTTATTTGTCCTGTACATTTGTGGCCAAAGGAGTTTAAAGATGGGAGAACATATATGAGTGTTTTGTGACGCATGGTGCACATCCTCAAGGAACATTGGCCTTTGGTGGTGTGTTTAAGTGACGGAGTGTTAGTCAAGATGTTGGACTAACTTTCATTTTATCATAAATCATCAACTTCAGTGATCAAAAATTTGAAAAAAGCACAACTTTTTTTGCCAGATGAATGCTTTGTTTTTCTTCTTTTTTTTTAATGATTTGATCACTGTAATGCCTTTAATCTTTGGAATACATTGTTCAGTCTTGTGCTTTGTTGCCACTCTGCATTTATGAAGTTTGTGTTGCCAGAGTAAGAGGGGAAAATGCCCTCTGCCCTTTGAACAAATAGCAGGCTCTTTGAAAAAAAAAAAAAAAAGTAGGCAACAAATTAGAAATGGCAACTGGAAAAAATTCAGATATGTAGGAAGCATGTATTTATCCCTTTTTTGAAAATAGTCCTGAAAGAAGATAGTGGTGAAATAAGGTATTGCATCAGTTGATGAACTAGTGAATATTACTGATGTATCACTTGGCACGTTTCGTAGATTTGTTTTGTTTTTTGTTTTTTTTCCAGAAAGGTTTGTTCCAGATTTTAGAACTATATATATATATATTTGTTATGGCTTAGCCCATAAGCAGAGCTGAGAGTCTGTTTCTAATCTGCGTGTGTTTTGAGAAAAATGTTTTGATCTTTGTCCATGTGGTGTTGCTTCTATCACAGAATTGTTTTTAATAAGAAAGAAAATATCGATTTAAGTGAAAGACTTTTAACTTCTTGTAGCTCGTTTGTATATCACTGAATATGACATAGCTAGGTATGTTCTCAGCTAGTTCATCAATTTTGAGAGCTTGGCTATAAAGATTCTAGGCAAAAAAGGCCTGAAGACATTCACAATGCAGATGAAATTGATGGATGCATGGTTAGTTTGAACCTGCCCTTGGTTGTTAATAAAATTCATAAGCTTTGGAAGACAAGAACCTTATGAAGCTGCCATAGTATACTTTTTCAGAACAAAGGCTTCTTTTAGTGGATGTAGGACTTACTTGGAGCAACATTGTTTCAGACATTCACAGAGTTGGAAGAGTATCTGCTTGGTCGGGTTATCAAAATAGTTTTTTATGTATTAGGATGTGAAATGATGAGACAATGACAAACAGCTTTTCACAGACAGGCTTTAGGGTTAGTATAGCTGTCAAATTTCATGTTTTATAAATGCAGTTTCCTCTCATCATGTGACAGTAATAAATAGTGAAATCAAGTCTTGGATGTATTTTATTGGTTTGTGACCGCATCTTTGATAGTTGCAGAATTTAGGTGCTTTATTTTCTTTCTTTTTTTTCCCCTCTCCTACTTATTGGCATTTTATTTGAAGTTGTCACTGAGTACTTGGGTAGAAAATTTTTGAAAATTTGTTTGAAAACCAAGCGGCCAGTGAATCTTTTTTTTTTTTTTTGGCTCCTCTTGGTATGTACTGAGGTCCTGCCAGGAGTAAAAGAATTTGCAGTTTGTTAAATATTGACCAATGTAGCATGATGTTTTTGGCAGATCAGCTTATTTCATGAATTTTCCATTTTTTTTTCTCCCCCTCCATAATCTGTTCCTGACAGAGTTGCTTTCTGACAGTATAAGAAAAACAGTACTTATCATTACTAACAGTACTTTCTTCCACTCAATTATACATATTTCACAATGTGTAACGTTCAGAATTAGGAGTGTGAGATGCTTGACATAGTCAGCTGTTGTACTACAGTATTCACAGAATGAAACTGCAGAGTTAACTGGTGGAATACTGGTTCCACAATAAGACCAACAGTTTTTATGATCTCATAGGTTCAGTAAAGATAGAGTTGATGAGTTGTGAAAGTGTTTGGGATTTCTGTCATGTTTGAGTTATTTCTTTGTCATGTGTCTGTTCTGCACTTGTTCTGGTCTTTGTCACAAAGTAAAGAAATACATATATTGCCATCTCACCTGATTTTTTTGAAAGGATGGAATTTTTGGCTCATTGCTACCAAAGTATTGTGAAGGTGTTGAAAACTACTATGCATGAATTGGAGAGGGGCAGTTGGCCCACCAACTGGGTCTAGTAATAACAAATAAAGCTCACTAAGGTAAGACGTTGTACATATTGACAGCCAGTTCTTGTTTGGCGTCTGAGATTGGATGTGTTTTGACTGTCAATATGTGATGATGGGTTATATGTTGGCCATGGCATTATTTTTGTCCTGGTGACAGCTATGCTGTGGAAACCAGTGATGCTTTGTTGCTGGTATCAGCTGCCATAGATTTCTAGTCCACTCCAGTCGGCAAAGTGAAATGGAGTCAGATGATAAAAAAAGAAGGTGCCTGCTGTTTGCTGCTTCCATGACATGAGTACATGTAGTCACTGCTTAGTTGCTCACACTTTGTGGTCAAGGTGGCTAGTACTGGCTGAGACTGTCACATATAGAACAGGAGCTGTGATCAGTTGAGTGGTTGTAAGTATTCCTTCCCAGTTTTTAATCCAATTATTTACACAAATTCAGTTGGGTTCCAACTCTTTTTTTTTCCTCTCTCTAAACTTTGCAGTATTTCAGATGGTATAATGCTTACTGCAAGGCTCAGTTTGACATATCAAGGCTAAATATAAAGATGTGTTATTTGTTGGCTTTCTATTGGATTGTGTTGCAAAAAGCTTTTCAAGGGAATATTTCAATTTTGATATCTGCAGCTTGGTTTTTTGGTTGGGCATTTAGGTTGGTTTGAGGAAATTTTGGGGAAATATTCATGTGATGCTTATTGTAGCAAATTCAGCTGCGAATTCAAGCAAAATGCAAATGCTTTTGAGATAAGGCATTGTTCTTGGTTGAGATGCCATACAGTTTGATTAACAATGCAATTTTTGTCTGCCGTTCTTTACATTTTCATATTGCTTTTTTAAGAAAGGGCAGATTGTTGTCATCATCAGACACAGTGGAGATTTAGGATCAAACTAATGAATTGAATTATTGAAATAATTGGGTAGGTTGAAGTGGTGAAGAGTGGAAATGCATGACTCAAGTTGTCAGTGAACAACTAGATGTGACATGAACAGTTTGCTTTTGTTCACTTTGGATCTCAGATGTTTGGTATAGAACAGCAAAACAGGGCTGTTTCTTTCAGAGAATGCTATTTCGTCAAAGAAGATGAACATTCCAAGAACTGGACACAGAAAACTTTAAAAGGGGAAACTTAATTATTTCACAGGATGATCTTTTTTAATTCCCTCTTGTCAATATGAGACAGAGGGAAAACTATTCTAACTCTTTTATGAGAACAAGTTGTTTGCAGAATTGTGGATATGACAGACCTGTCACAATGTTCACAGTGGTTTCAGATTCACTGTACTCTCTTCACAAAGCACACAGGGTTACTGAATTTTACTTTGGAAATTCACTAGTGATCCACTAAATTTCCCATCTTTTCCCTTCATTTATTCACTGATACAGATATTGTTCTGAAAGCATTCTAGAGTTTTAAACTGAATTTGATTCTTTATATCTTTAAGACAAAATCGACTGTCAGAGTTTGGAGGATAACATGCTGTAATTCACAATTATTTTTAAATTTATTTCAATTATAGGTTGGATTGAGTACGTGAAAGTTTTAACTGGACTGCCCTTTTTTCCCCTTACATTTAAAATGTGATTGAAGTTGCCTACACGAGTTTGTATTTCCAGGTGTACCTGAGGTAATCCTTTACTACAGAACCAATTAGTCTACTCTTGAGTGTCAGGCAGCTAAAGTCAACTGAGGTAGGTGAATCAATTTTCTTTATCAGATCTAGTTTTCCTAAAGCAGCCTTATTTGCTACCAGTCAGTGTGATCAGTGGCACAGCAGCAAATTATGATTGAATTGAATGGTGTCTTGCTTGTAAGATAATAGTAAGCATAGACTATTGTTTTTGTTATACGGTACATCACTAGGCATTGCAGTGAGGATGCGCAGCTAGCACGGCAGTGGGCCGCCGAGTGCCGTTCACATTTGTAACCGAGCATGAGGTGGCGGAAATTGGTGGTTATAAACCACCACAAAATTTCTTTCATTACAGCCAAATTTCCTCCGTTTCTGACGCTTGTTTTTTTGACATTTGGAGGATGCTGAACAACATGGTGTGCTCCGTTTGTTGCTCGGTTTTGTGGATCCGGCTATATTTTTATTTGAAATTGAGGGAAACTTTACTGCATAATTTTTAAAAAACTACCCATCTTGTTTTTACCAAACTTTCCTTGTTTGTGCTTGGAGCATTCAGATGCTATATGAGCCAAAAATCATTTCATTTGATACAAACCGAGGCCTTCAGATGTTTCGCACTCCTATTATCGATAACGCAGGCATTTGCTAGTAATGCTCCCAAAATCTTTTGAAAATTACTGTCTTATTGATTTTGGCACCATATTTAGCTTTAAAAAAAAAAAAAAAATGTGTTATTGTGCTTTAATTACGACACCAACGTAAAATTTATGAGAACTAGCAATAATATCAGAAGACTAAGACTACTAGAGTAGATCTAGTCAAGCAGATCTGTAAATACAGTAGCCACAGTATTGGGAGAGGATGGGGAGCAGTGCAGATAATGCTTAAAAATGCTTTTTATTTTGAGATCTAAAATGAATGTTCTACGTTAGATGGGGATATTACATTTGAAAGCGAGCTCAGTTTATTTCAGTGGTTAATGGAAATCTAGAATGGTGGCAGCATCACTGTATGGCAATTACACTCCAGTTGTATTATGTTACTTGTTAGAGAATTTAACATTATTAGATTTGCTTCTTTTATGTTTTAGTAAATGGAGACATGGGTTCTATGTAAATTTATAGATAGAATTCTCACACTTAAAACGGAGAGATGGATGTATCACTTGTGAAAATTGGATAATTAGAAGAGCAAATGTGAAACAAAATTGTAATCTTACAGTGGGCAGAAGTACCACTCATTTCACCTTTTAAGAGATACATAATGATAGATGGTTTCCTGGGGGTTTCAAACAATTTTCATATTTAGATTACAAATTTTGTACATCAGTATATGCAGGGTTGCCAACCCCACCATGGTTGAACCAGAGATTTCTAATTTTGATGTAATGCGGAAGTGAGTGGGGTTGGGTGGGAGATGAGAAATCTGTGCTAGTTCTCGTCTCTGTGTGACATTGAACTTGCCACACATCATAAGGTTCCATAGACAGCCGGCCAGCATTTGTCTTTTGAAGTTGGGAACTTACTAGTCCAGTAGACACTGAACCGATTACATAGACTAAAACTGCATAAAATCCCCCCTCTCCCCTACTTTTCACCATATGGACTGAGAAAATCTAGAGAGGGTGCTGGGTAATACCAGAAGCCCAGTCAATGCTCACAGCACTAAACAGGTAGCTCTAGATTTAGACACTTGAAGCGACACTGACCATCACTGGCCGCTCGAAATGGAGTAACCGGCCATAACATTACACAAACACCCATTGTTCTAGCTTGAGAATCGCATCGTATGCATAATCTCGGCAAGAGTACTGCAAAATTCAGTTTGATTGTGATGGCGAATGTAACGGCCCGATCAAAAACAGATTTTGGCTCCGTTCTGGATGTCACACTCGCGATGAAGCCAAAAAACGGTGTTTTTCTTCATTATTATTATTATTTAATTTGAGAAACCCAGGATTTTAAGCACTTTTCCAGGTGCCTGGGATTTCGCTTGAAATCCAGGAGAATTCCCTGTTTTTCCGGGAGGGTTGGCAACCCTGTATATGCAAAATGCTGTAAAATTTGTGTAGATATTTTTATTATAAGCAAATTCACAGCTCAAAATGTTTCTCTCCAAAGACTGTCACAAAGTGCAGCGGTAAAAAAGGGTTGGTTTAAGAGCGAAAATTAAATGTAAAAAAATTAATATCTCGGCAACTAATCAAGACATTAAACAATTTAAAAAGCACGATCTTGAGAAGTTCAAACTTTTATCTTTTAGGGCTATTTTCATTGTCATACATAAACTTCTAAATTTTCACTGCAGTGCCTAGCATTATTGCTCGATATAAAAAAATTCTGCATGTGACAGAAGGTACAGGTAGAGCCTAATCATCTTCCCCTCCACTTTACCTCCACATTCTATCCCTTGCATAACTGCTGTAGATAAAAATTATTTGTTCCCATGTATCAGAAAAATATGAAATGCTAAACTTATATTTAGAACAAAATTTTTTTCATGCATACATGTACATTAAAATTTTTGAGTTATCATAGTTTTCTATTTTTGAACTGTGATCAGCGAGATACCTGCCCCTAGGTGGTTGAAAGATGTAAACAGACCGAAACCGATGCTGAAACTTTGTTGTGTTAGGTTTTTTTCAATACATAATTTTCTGATGAGTTTTCCATTTATCTTTCATGAGGGTGACGGTGTGAAGCTGATGAGGCCACTGTGTGCGGCAATTGCAGGAATGTTTAGGCACGACAGATAAATCTAGTTGTGGCTAACATTCAAATAGACAATTTTGACCAGCTCATCCCTGCACATTAGCTTGGCTGTGTGGAATAATGAAGTTATCATTTTCAGGAGGTGAGTTTGTGCATTATTTATCCTTGTGATTATTCAGGGATGTCAAACTTCCGACTTTAATTGGAATTCTGACTTTCTGTTTGTCACCTACTTTTCTACTTTTGGCCGATTAACTGCCAACTTTTGCCGAGTGCACAAAAAGCCAATCTCAGTTTTAAATAATTTTTAATTCGTTCAATTCCGGCCGCTTTTCTTGGTTTTGCATCCCAAAAACGGCCATTTCATCTATATAAGCAGATTGCGTCAGTATCACTAAATATTTGCTCAATCCTCATGAAATCAGGCTCAAGTAACAATGAGATATAATACTTGAAATGTGTTCAGTATGAAGTATGTGGTTGATGTAGTTTTGTCACAACATTCGTGCAACAAAGAGCATTTTCTGACAAAAATGAAAATTTTTTAGACAGGGCAAGATCTAGATCTAGATCAAAGACGATTTCACAACTAATCGTTCTGCTATATCTAGATCTAATCACATCATTAAAAGGATTCGCACTCTAGAAGCTAAATCTAGATCTAAATTCATGTTTACACGTGAAGATCAGCTAATTGTGCTAGTCGCTATGTCGCGTTTGAACTCAATATCCAACTTCACTCGATTCACAAAACATGCATTTTCTCCATTTAAAATAAAGCTAGGCTATCAATTCCACGACTGTTCTACTAAAAATTGGCTGGGAATAATAGTTATGTAAAATTTATAATGATTTACCGAGAGAAAACGACACAGGCACGAAACAAACTTGGGAACCAAGATATCTTGGTCATGGGATTCGATGCATCCTCCATTCGATTCCGACCGAGATATCTCAGTCTTGGGATTGAGTGAGTTAATGCAATACAAGTCTTGCTTGATAGCAGTGAAATTGGAAGTACAATAGAATTTTGTGCATGCTCCAGATGAGAGCCAGACTAATCCATGAAAACCGTTATCTCTGATTATATATGAAAAGATGTGGAATGCCAAGAATGTAGAAAAAAAAATGTTAGCACAGCAGACCGTGACAAATGAAATTTTTTTTTAGAAATATCCAAAATATATCTCAGAAACATTTCAGCAGACTTACAGGCTAAAGGCGATCTGCTGATGAAAATCCTAAAATTATCAAATTAACAAAAACTTCCATTCTAAAGGTGCACAAACAATAATAACATAATAAAAATTAGGATTCTGTAAAGTTTTATTGCCCTCCATCCATGGTTGCCTTGGTAACATCATAAACAGCCACCATATTGAACGATTTGAAGAAAAATTTAAAATCCTATAACTTTTGCTATTTTTTAAGTTATTGCTTTCAAATTTTGAGGATAAAGATTCTGTACATCACTCTACATAAAAATAATGCCAGATTTTGCATATCTAGTTTAGTTAAAAAGATGTTGGATCTGACTTTTTGTAATAATGTGCCTGTGAAAAAAACTAAATCTTTCAAATTCAGTTCAGTTTTATTTTAAAATTACACTTTTTAATGAAAAAGTGTTATGATTTCATTATAGAATAGATATTGGTAGATGTCTCCTGCAAATTTGAAGCAATTTTGACAAGAAATAAAGTTATAGGCATTTGATTAGTAAAAACTGCAGAAACTGAGAAATCGAGCCCAAAAGATGAAAATTAGTAAAAAGTGCAATAGAAGTCATTGTTATCCCCCTCATCAGTATTATTTTTGGATGTGATCTGTATTTACCTCAGCCTCTTTCACACACTCCATATTTCTATAAATTCAGCAAATGTGCTGATTGCTTTTTCCTCCATGGCATTATTGCAAAAGCAAAAGTATGCAAACAATGTACCGTGGTACAATGAACAACAAGTAATGGAACAGGCGTGTTTGTTTACAGCGGAAGCTGTCAAAAGGTGAAGGTGTAACTACGATGTAACCAATCAGAGCAGACTGCCATCGTTCTTCAGTGAATCGCATATTTCGAGGTCATCAGTTGTTCATGTGGACAGCAAAATTAGGCGAACATACTTCAGGTTTGCCCAGCATACTAACGCTAGAGTTATTTTTAGACTGACACAGTATGATAAAGACTTGATAGTACTCAGAGTAAGCTTTCTAACGATACCAAGATGTCCTGGTTATTGATAATGGGAAGCATTGTTTTCAAGGTGTAAAGTTTGCCAGTTTTTGCGATAAGTAAGGGAAAAAGTGATTGTTGGGCACATACATGGTTATCGAAAATGCAAATTTAACCTTTCCATAAACTCTTTTTTTGGATAAAAACCGTATGGGATTGAAGAAAAATGGTTATAGGAGAGGAAAATGGGGAAAACAAAAAGTTGAAAAAATAAATTACCAATATTTTTCAGCTGCAGATCGCCTTATGTGAAATTATGACCTAGGCTGCATCAGATCAGTTGGAAAATAAAAGCCTCTTTCAGTAAGAACCAATTCTAAACAAAATTTCAGTCTTTGAAGTCATTAGAATTTAATGTGAAACCAAATAGCATCAAACTGTCTGTTGCTGCATAGATGGTTTTCTAATACAGTCGGCTACACCTGGGTCGAATCCTGATGAGTCTAACTTCGGATGAGATAACCTTTTTTCATGGAATTGGTCCCGGCACTTCTTTACTTTACTATAAATGAGACTGATGAATCGACATCGACTCGTGTATATTCACTGAGTCTTATCTTTTTCTCCTGTCCCTGCCCTTATAAGATCAAAGGAAAAAGCAACCTTTGAATCTAATCCTGGCTTATATGGCACTTGTTTAAGCTCCCCCCATCATGCGTTGGCACAGCTATAGGTTAACTACAACTATCATAATGGTGATCAGAGGCCGACCGGCCATCGTCTCCTTCTCCTTTTCACACCTCACCCAAGATGTCCCAAGTCTAGCCACTGATGCTTCGAACTCACACTGTACAACCCCCCTCTCCGCTGCAAAAGTGTGATGCATATTCGTGTAGGAGGATAGGAAACGTAGTTCATCTTTGATGTGGAGAACTCCTCAGCTACACCGCGGTTCACATTTGAGAGTCGGTCTTTGTTCTTATCATGGCAAACTTGTTCCCCTGACTAGCGGTGGCAAAAAAAAAAATCCTCTCCCGCCGTCTTATTTTATAGCTTGCAATTTGGCCGATTAGACCCAGTTACACTTTCACTAAGCTATTCTAGTGAAAATGAAATGCCCGTCCTGCTCGCGGATGAGACTCATATCACATATGTAATGTTTAGCACTTTGAAAAAGACTTAGTATGGAGTGTAATATATGTACAGTATTTTATAGCACTAGTACAAAAACCCGCTCTACAAACGGGGATTATTGAATCGAGAACTTTGTGTCAGATTACAAATGTTTACAAAAAAAGCCACAATTATTGTTTAATGAAAGAAGGGAACAGAAGGAGCTGTGTACAAACGTAAATTTAGAGCACCAAGGAAACTGAATGAAACAAAAGGCATGAAAGAAGCAAAGGGGTTATTATACAACAATATCACTGCTTAAACTTTATAAACACTGTTAAGTAAAACATCAGGATAGCATTGTAAAAGTAAGGGGGGGGGGGGACATGCAAAATATTACCTATTGCGTTCTTTTCTTTTAAACCCGAGTCTCCCGGTCAATGCCTGAACTGAGTAGAAATCAGGCTGAGCATATGCTGCAGACTGCAATTCACCACATTACCTCTCTCCTTCCTTCCCATTCTATCATACAATTCAGATCATACATCCTCACGAGTTTATTATTCAATTATTATCGCATTTTTAGAACAACGTCAAATATAAGCTTTTTTGGATTTATGTAAGTAGAAACACAGATCTTTCTGCAAGAATTCTGTGTGCCAAATTTCAGATGGATCCATTCAGTAGTTTTCGAGTCTGCAAGCCTTTTGTGGGTTTTGTCACAGATTTATAGTATAGCTGAAGCGGTGGGAGGAGTGTTGGGGGGAGACAAAGCTGTGTGTGGCGATCAAGTTGAGTTGAATATTCAGGAGGCAGCGTTGGGAGTGGTGGACATTGTCAGTTTACATGCCAGTGAAATTTAAACGGCCGATGACAGTGGCTGTCAATATGTTAAAATTCAGCCAAAAGCTAGATAGATCTCACTGAAAATGAATGGAAGAGATCAAATTTGATGCTCGATGAAAGAATGCATAAGGGGAAGTAACCATTATTATGCCCGACAATAGGGCATTCCAAATGAGCATGCCTATTTTTAGTTTTGTAGTCTTTAATGCGATATAAATGAGTCAAACTACGGACGAGTCTATCTTATTTTTACTCCCCCACCAACATCGACTCACCTGCAGTCGACTTTACTTCATAATGAAAAGATTTCTGTGTATACTCCCAGAAGTGTAGGATAATAGATCTCTGCTGACCAGGTGATTTGACAAAGTATGGCGATACAGTTGACTACACATGAGTCGAACCCTGATGAGTCGATCTTTTTTCATGGAACTGGTTCCTGCGCTTCTTTACTTTACTAAAAATCAAACTGATGAATTGAA
>JBCEWB010060301.1:0-13718 GCA_039654565.1 Peronia peronii
CAGATCATCAGTATTTGATTATATGTAGGCAAAGAGTGCATAAAACACTTGATTATGACCTCATCTAGCAAAATCATCAACTCTAGTAGCATGGATGGACATTGGATGACCACTATGAGGCAAAAAGAAACTGCTGATCATGCAGATCATCAGTAGCAGGCGCTCTAGAATGAACTTCCACGTCCCATAAATAGTAAAACTTTCCTTTATTTCTGCTATTTCAGAGCTTAGTTGTGGACTAATTGCCACAGTAAAGGTCAAGAAACTCTTAGTTTGGACAAAAACGATATGGGGCCCCCAAGAACTCGAAAGTGGCGCTACTGGAGCCCTTATAATTATGGGTGGTAGGGAACAAAATTCGAGAAAAATTATGCCCAAAAAGCCAAGAAGAGGCAATAAAAGACACAGAAGTCATGAAGAAAGGGCTAGTATATAGAAAAAGGGTGTTTTGAGGCCAAAAGCCAAATAAAAAACTCTCCTGTCAATTTTTCCGTGAAAAAAAACTTTACACGCACTTTTCTCAAAACCTGGTTTTTTGTCAGTATTTTGCTATCTACATTTTTATTTCTGAACCGATTCTAACCAAATTTGGCACACATCATGTTCACAACAAAACTAAAGAACATACGTATGCGCGTCCAATTCTGTTGGTATGTTTCACAGAAAAATGGGTTTTTAGTATGAAAAAATGGCAAAATTTGAAATTTCACTATATGGCATTTTCAAAAATTTCCAGAAGATTTTCAATTGCATACAAAGGGCTGAAAATATGTAACTTTTTAGATATTATGTCAAAAAAGACGTTCACACAGTTCTATCCAGATTTGTTAAAATTTGACTGACTAGACAGACTTTGAAGTTTGCCATTTTAGAGATGCCAAAATCCAAGATGGCGGCATTGCCATGGCAACTATTTGAAAAAGTCAATTTTTTTTCAGTTTTTCTCTAATTTAAACATGCCAAATGCGATGGACAAGGTTAACATAGCCTATCTTTAATAATAATAAAAGAAATCACCTTCAGGACCCCCCCCCCCCCCAAAAAAAAACAATTCAGATACTTATTCCCTGCTGACAGAAGAGTGGATGCTGCACTTCACTGATGCTATCTCCCATAGACTGAACAATTCAGTGCAGCAACATTCACCTCAACTAAATCACTACTCACTACAGAAAGTTTTGTTTCCAGATGAGAGGAGATTGTAATATTCTATAAAGTTTAGGTTAGCACACCCCATCACCACAGAGTTAGTAACAGTTTCTGATAGTATACACATACAGACATAGTTATAATTTTTGCATTAGACATTTCATATCGTTTAATAGAAATTTCCTTTCTGAAGTCTGCAGAGACAGTCACAATGATGAGAAGGTTGTCTTATGAATGAGAGAAAGAATGAAACCAAAAACTCTGTAGACCCTCCGCATGACATAACATTTCTCAATTTCTCTGGAGGCACAATCGTCACTTCAGGTTACAGACAAGTGTTGCATGTCCATTACATGCAAGCATGCGGATCAGTTCATCATAGTAAGTCTTTACCTAATACTGTCTCTCCTGTCTTCTCATGAAGAAATCAATTTGATCACAAACTATGAAATTTCCACTTTATATTCATGTTATGTCATGCATTTTGCCAGAATTCTGGTGACAGATTAGGCCTACATATGCGCTGATTCCCTACTTTGTATGAACATGGATATACATGTACTTGTAAACTGGAATGACAATATATCATATTTCTATTTTTCTGCGACCACTATATTTTCAATCATAAGAGAACCAATGCTGTTGCTGGCATCTTAAAAACTTTTTCTACATTTCTAATTCTTCAAGATTAAAACAAAAAAAGAAGGAACAAAACAAAAGTCATTTACAGAAAATAAGGGTCTACAATGTTTTTTGGTTTGCCTACTTTTTTTTTTTTTGGGGGGGGGGATGGGTTATGGTTTGTGCAGTTTCACACAAAAATGAAAGTGGATGAGAATGAAGATCTTCATTGTTCCTCTTTCATGTCTTATTTTCGGCTATGGCCATTCAAATATAGGTTAAAATTAATAAGTACTTTTAACTTATCACATTTTCAGTCTGCACACAGAACATTGTGAATCAACAGTGAAAAGAGTAGTTTTTTTTTAACAGTTTGAACTAATCCACTCATACAAATGATAAAAAATCCATACCTCGCCTGAAGTCTGTATAACAAAGACAATGGGCTCATCAAGAATAAAGCAAATACAGATTTGACTCGCTAAAGACACGGGTGCCATCTCATATTGCAGTTAGGAGTTCCATGTTTTTGTATATTATCCCAGATCCTGCTTGAGACTTTTCAGTCTTTTATGACCTAATATTTTTGTCCTGCAGTATGCACTATCCCATACTGTCCTTCAGAGACATTATTTTCAAAAGCAGTTGATAAAATTTTAAGATTTGTTCAAAGATTTCCTATATCAGAAGCATACTTTTTGCACATTTGAGATGAACTATATAGTGTGATACAGATGAACTATTTTGTGAGATCCAAAGACAAACACATTTATATAGCATAATAATGATATTGATAACATGATCAAAAGCTTTAATGAATTCTACCAATACTCTTGTTCTAAATGGTGATCTTTTGAGATGACACTGATGGATGACACAAAAAAAAAGTGGTCAGTGAAAACTCAAATGCAAAAAAAAAAAAAAAAGTAAGCTAACTCTATGATATAAAACATCAAACTTTGTGAAAATGATCTTCTGCTCAAAAAAGTTTGATACCTTTGCACCATCACCCTGTCTTTCAAAATACATAGGTGTACCATAAGTAGTTGTCAGAAAATATCTTTGCAATTGCACAGGTTTATAAAGTGGGTGGGCAAAGGTATCTCACTTTGACTCTGAGACCCTTCTCTTGAGCAGAACCGCATATGCCAAACCTCCACTTTAAGAGTCAATATAATCATACAAAGAAGAGAAAGATCAAAAGATATTTCAGCATCTATGTACCAATTACTGGTGTACTGTCAGACAATTTCAGGACCACATGTGGTACTACCGTACTGACAGACACATTTCAAAAACCTAAGATAACATGTGATGGTTTAATACAAGTACTTCAACTATATTTATTATTCCTGGAATTATTTGTTTCTATTCTTTGATATTAAATGTATTATTATTTACTATTATTCTTCTTAATTATGACAACTTTTAATATCCCATTTCTTTCATACAAATCATTGCTGCAAATATAAACATATAAAGACAGGCAGATCTGACATTTCCATCATCTCTGTACCAATCACTGGTTTCTTGCTAGATAACTTCAGAATGACTTGTGAGGCTGCTAGGCATTCTAAGCATCAAACATGGCAACATATGACTATGCTGTTATAATACATGAACTATTACTATGTTTATTGTCATTAGCATTACTTTTTTACAACTGATATTTGACATCATTACTATCTGTTACTCTTCTCCTTAATTATGGTCATTTTCAACATCCTGTTTCTCATATCATAATATGTCTGGCACTCAGGGCAAATGAGTTGGAAGTTGCACCGGATGATTTCAAGTTATGACCGTTTCTAACTGTTTTCCAACTCTGGCACCAATTTTTTTTTTTTTTTTTTTCACAAAATGAATATCTAATCTTTTTAACCTGAAAAAATCTAAATTTTGGTATCAATTTTGATATCTGAGTTGGAAAATAGTTACAAATTTACAAATGATTGTAACTCGAGATCGCCTGACGCGACTTCCGACTCATTTGCCCTCGGCACAAGACATATATATATATAGTTCACTGGCGTCTGTGGTATATTACTCATCAATACTGTCAAAAAATCCTAAGCCAATGAAGGACATAACTTAAATGTTGTGCTCAATAACATAACACAAAACATCAAAAAGAAAATTTTGGGTTTAAATAAACTCTTCGGCCTATCAATTTATAAATTCATAATTATAAAAAGCTTCAGTAGTGGTTATAATCACACCTAAACTGGCGCAATGATCAGTAAGACTGATAGAAATGTTTGTATCAGAAATTTCCCTTAAATGATGAATCCTGAATCATATCTATACTTCATTTAATGTCTGTTTCTTTACTTATCTTTTTCTAAACATGTTTTTTTTTCTCTATTTTTTTTTTTTTTTTGGTGGATAACTTTTTTTTTTAAAAATGCAACAATTCAAAACTCTCTCCAAGATCAAAAGTATTATGCCTCATATAATTTCAGTATTTCCATGGTTTTTCTGTGCTTAAGGCTGATTACCTAAGCAATATTTTGTAGGAGGGACCACAACATAAATAAGTAAAATGAACAGAATGCTGATTTTTGTGTGACAAACATGAATGAATGCTCTGATTTCTGTTAGACAGATAATTACCCTGCATGCAGGCACAGCTGAACTGAGCAAAAATAGAATTTTAAAAAAGAATTAAGGAAAGTCCCTGCTGCTTGATATGGATCACTGATGATGAGCTAGAGACAACTTTATCTCACAGCACTCCCAATGGACAGATGTACTACCAAACTATACCTCAGACCACAGAATGGGCAAGTGGCCAGTTATATACCCAACCCTTTCTTTCCTCATGTCCATGAACTGGTGCAATGATCTCACACACCCACTGTCAATCAGTCACCAGATACTCAATTCTAACTATCTCCCGTCTAGATTTCTCCTCCATTATATTGCTCCCAGACTCGTGAGGAGTTTCCCATCAATAACTCTGGGACCTAATGACGTGTTTATTGTTTTGTTATATGCAAAATTTTTATATTTTGAGCTGAGCAAGTTGAGGCTTGCTCAACACCAAACTAGCTAGATTTTTCTGATAAATACAGAGAAAATGGGCCAGGGATCAAAAAAGAAAAACTGGATCAAAAGCAAACTGGAGTGTTGAGGTATTAGAAATCAAGGTGGGTGGAGAACATTCTAAAATATAATTTTAAATGTCTCTGGGGAAAATCCATACGACTGAGTGTTTTCAGGATTTTCCTTGAGGGATCAAAGCCTGGACAACTATGATCCTTTGCATTGGAGTAGTTTCAAAGATTAAAAAGGCGAAGGAATCATGCGCTGAAGAATCTGCTTCTGAGCTAAACCATGAGATTTTGTTTGAAAACAAAATCAAGACACTTGAACCATTAACAACTTAGAACAAGCCAACACAATTGTGCTATTGGAATGTGGCTTCAGAATGCAAAAATCAAAACAAATGGAGTGCTGGGAATTTGCCTCATAGCAAAGTCCATACAACTGTACTATAAAGATTCTCAATCAGTAACATGCCAAGTTGAATGTACTGTTAGGATCTTGTCTCTCAGTTAAACCAAGACAACAGCTCACTTGCGAGTTCATCCCAAGGCAAAATAAAGATAAATTTATACAGCTGAGGTCATTCTGATACTATTTAGAAAGCTTGGGTTCACAACAAACATGATGTGCATTCTGCTGTTTTTCAAACATCAAGCTTGGATTTACATGCAGCAGTTAGCTCTGACAGTGTTATACAGCGATTATATGAATAATTGTAGTATAAAAGCATGCCACTGTTACTCTTGTGTTCCCTCATATCACACCATCACCACATTTCTTTTTTTAAATTCTTCTGAAGGAATGTGCATATGGAAACAAAGCAAAGGTATCTGTGTGGGACAAAGCATGGGAAAGACTGGAGAAAACAAACAAACAAAAAGTGAAATAACTCATGCCAGTTGTTCCATTAGGACAGCACACCTCTTCTCCCATTATTCACCTAAACCACACATCCTATGAAAAGTCTGGGACCCACAACCTAATGCAGGAATGATTTTGGTTTTAACCTGCGGATCAAGCTTTGGTAACTTGAGATTCATGCATTATAAAACATTTTGAAAAATGTTTGTGTATCCTGGAAAGGTGTATAAATTTCAATCAAATGCGGCTATTTCTAGGGAATACATAATTTAGCCTGATAAATCAGGATTAAAATGAAATTTAACTTGCCATGTAAGTTAGTTGTCTTGCACTTTGTATCATATATATTTTGAAGATTAAGGTTCTTTCTCTCCCTTGAATTATAAATCAAAATCATTATATTCCTTTATAGTTTCTATTCATTGCTTCGTGAATCAGGAAAGGAAGGGGTGGGGGATGGGGGCATTACTGAGATTTTACAAATACTCAGGGATTTGGGCATGGTTGGAGGCTTGGCATAGCGCATACCTGCGGAGGATAGTACACTTCCCGCACTTGTTTGCTCACTTTTTTCAATTCATCCACATACAACAGCATGGCCTCCTCTCTCTCCATAGCTCCTAGATTGCTCCATGCTTCCCTGTCAAAGACAAGAGACAAATATAAACCACTGAGAGTTAAAATGTCATGTCAATAAATACACTGATACACTAACAGGTGAAATGTACAGCTACACTCAGAGAACCATTTGTAAGCAGAAAAATTGCTGTATTATTCTAATTTTATATGCAGGACATGGCATTTAATACTTGCTTTAAAAGAAAATGACAAATAATTAAAGATGGTTTGCATTCTAAACAAACAATTAAAAAGAAAGACAGGAGTGAGAGAGAAAAGATTCTTTAGAACTAAAGTTCTTTAAGATTTTGACAACTGAGTCACCCCAATCTCCGATTTCAAAACTGAAATGAAATTGCTCGACATTCAGGAGATACAAGCTGTTTTTCTTTTTAAACCAATAGTTCTCAAAGACAAAACATTTATCGTGCGACAACAGATATTTATTTTAGATCCATACTGCATTCAAATAGTTTATTCTGAAACTTCATCCATTTTTTTTTCTCCTCATCACCACAATCTAATTTCTATTTTTACACCTACCATTTCCGGCGGTTTACAATGTCCCAGAACCCTGGTTTGGGGGAAGTGCACGGCCCTTCAGTTGCTTGTTTGAAATAACTGTAAAATTTGAGCATAAGCTCATGGGAGGGCTGGAAGGATCCTATAAAAATAAAACAAAGCAGTCAAGAACATATTCCGCAAACAATGAGAAAATATATATGCCAAAAATTTTCAAGTTATCTGCTCTTTCTTTTAAAATGTAAAGACATTTAGTGAAAGAAAGTAATCATGTGGACACTCTAAGTATTTATATTTACAGCAATGAGATGCTGTAAATACTGTGTTCCATTTTCCTAGAATCCAGCTGGCACAGGTCAAAAATCTCAAGAAAATCATAATTTGGCCTTCCCTTTCTTTTCCTACAGAATTACTGAATGTCTTAGTGATCTGTAAGATCAAGTTCAGGAGTAAGTGATCACAATACAATTCAGATTTATAATTATAAAAGAAAAAAGTTCCTAGATAGGGGCTTATGGTCAGTAGTCATGGTCATTCATGGCAGACCATGGCCAGGTTCTATTTGTCTGAGAGGAGCATATTTGGGTTTTTTTTTCTTTTTCTCTCTTATGTGTGTGTATTTATATAAGCCAATGATGTTTTTTTTTTTTTTTCTACAGAAATTTGTGATGCCCCTTTTTCTTTCTGCTACTGTGCATTCTTTCAAGTTCAAATCTCCTCTTTCTTTTTTTTTCGTGAGATAAGGAGGGAACATATCTATTTAGCTAAGACTAAGATGACTTAAAATACTTAAATGGATCTTAATCGCCTACCCAAATCTTAAAAAATGCAAAGTTTTGTCAGAATACAGTTCCACATATTGAGTAAGTTTGCACATTTAAAGCCTATACCATCAACAAACCAATATTGAGTTAGACTCACTATCAAATCTAACTTCGGTCACGGCTCCTATCTGTACCTGTAGCCTTCCATTCCCAATCAGAAATCCTAGTCTTTATGGCTACTTTCCCTGGGGTAAGAATTTTAGTCTTGGAGAGGTAAGTCCCCAATTAGGGATTCCAGCCCCCCAGAGACTAAAATCCAGAGTGAGAAATCCTAGCAGTATTCAGATATTTTATGGTGTGATAGGGTTAGGTGTATAAAAATACTCTTGCTAGTTATGATAGTTTTTTAACTTAATAAAATGTTCATTGTCTAACTGTGTGTAGAAATGAGATGTCCATATTAGGTCTAAATATAGATCTCATTTGTTTCAGTCCAGGAGACAAGCAGGGTGGACAAAAATCTAATAGGAAGCAACTGAAATCTCCCAGTTGGGGATTTTAGCCTTGGAGGCTATAATCCCCAACTGGGCAAAGCCAGCAACAAAGCCTAAAATCCCACATCTGGAGGAGCCCCGAATGTGCCATAGAAAATAGAATCCTTCTAATTTATAAAAAGCTAACATTGAAAGAATAAGTTTGGCTCAAGGGGTTATTTTGTGACAGTATCTCTGTTTTGGCAAAAAAAAAGATTTCGATCAAGACAGAATTAAAATCCATACGGCAAATGGCTAACTCCTGGTTTGATCTGGATCATCTCCTTCCACTACATTTTCAAAAAAAAAAAAAAGATAAAAAATACAAACTTTCCATCAGAAAGGCACAACCACACCCACACAATACAATAAACAGCAGAAATGAAATGTTTTTTTTTAAGATACAATTGTAGATGCACTGGAGCTGGAGATGAATCCTCCACTCTCAGTTGATGACATACACCAGATCTATCTAGCAAAAGCATCTCCTTTAGCTAGTCTCTTAAATTTAAAAAAAAACTAAAAATTGTAGCCTAGATCGATATAAAAATACAAAACTATGTCAAATGCACGCACACATTAATTAATTTTTACTATATAATATATAAGAAAAAACAATGGCATAGCTGAGGATCAATCCTCAATTATGGAGTCATAGTAAAATCAGTCTGGTCACTTGTCCATTTGGCCATGGGCGACTATGACCTGCTGAAAAAAAATAACATTTTCTACATTAGATCTACTATAGTGAAGCCAGTACCTATTTTTGCAATACTACAGCATTTTTTGTAACTTTGCAGTAGTTTTGAGTGTTGGTTTAGTAATCCCAGGAATTGTGCTTTTTAATAAATTCTACAAAATAACAATGAACAATAAAGAATTTTTAAAAGGGAGTGAGTTTCATTCCCAACCAGGGCTAAAATCCCCAATTTTGTTTTTCACACTGTTATTTTTTATACCCTTTCCCAAGAGCATTCCGACATGTTACCCTGTAGAACTTCATACTGAGCGCATTGTGTGGATTGTTCATGTGGAGAAACAAAAAAAAAAAAAAAAAAAAAGAAAACTAGGTCAGTGACGAGCTGTGTCGTTAGATACTTTAGTAATACAATAATACTAAATTTTCACAGCCGATCACTGTTGTTCATGGCTGAATAGTCAAGTAACCTGTTGTGCCAATCTTGCAACCACTTGAGAACAGGAGGTGTTTGAATCTCAGAAGCTCTCAAATTATTATTTTTTTTAACTTTTCTTATATTATGTATGTGTGTATTTGACATTATATAAATTTGTACATTTCTGTACATTTTTTTTAGTTGATAGTTGAAATGTTTTCAGGCTTCTAGATCTAGATGTTGATCTAATATGTCATCAGACGAGAAAGTATGGTCAATCTCCAACAGCATTTTTTTGTGGTTGTTGTTGTAATTCCTTTTTCATGTCTTGTATCATGTGTGTTCATGTGTTTTAGAAGGAGTTTTTTTTATTATTATGTCTTTCTTTTTTTTTTTTTTGAGGATTTAGTCAAAAGAGATGTGGAACAGAGTGATCTACAATAGATCTAGATCTAGTTAAAAGTTAGGCCTTAATCCTATGGACTTTAATGATCAGATTCTAAATCTTAATGCAATTAAGGCATGTCAAAGCAGATACTGTCACATGACTGCAATAAATATATAAAAAGGCATTATTAGAAGTTCATCTTGCTAATAATGATAACAAACGCTGTGCAAAATGCTGTGTGTACTACTGACAAATTGGGGCAGTCAGGAATATAACTCTATACCAAGACAATTTAGAAAAGTGCTCCAGCACACAACTTAAAGTTGGTACAGTGCATGAAGGCTTTAACAGGGGACGCAGTGGCTCTATGGTATGGCGTCTGTTCACGGAGAAAACGGGCCGGGACCGACTCGCGGGTCCTTCCATTGGGGGATGGAAGGACACGAAGATCGAAAACCTGCATTTTTTCAATGATTCAACGGCCCCCTGGCTTCCAGTGGATAGGGAAGCCCGATGTCTAGCCTTCTCGGATAAGGGTGAATATATTTCAGAGGTCCCGTGTGTATGTTATGCACGTTAAAGAACCCTTGACAGTTCAATTCAAAGGCGATGAAAGAGTAGGCTGCGTGCTGCTGTCCGGGCAAAATTTCCAAATTCGAAATTTCTATTCACAGAATTTCTCAGCAAAAATTGGCAGCTTCTCAAAGCCGAGATAATCCTACTTTCTTTGGATTGAAAGGCTTAAGAAAAACAAACGAAGGCTTTAATCGAGATCTAGATCTAGTAGAATCACAGGCCCACATCATGCATGTGATGCCGTGGTTGCCATGGGGAAAAAAATTTACATTTAACAAAATGAATCAAGCTTTGTCTACTTCTTTTGCTTTCCTCTCACTGAAGGAACGCATCACATGAATCTGTCTGCAAATAACATAAAGACAAAATTAATGTCATTTTTATCTGACCTAGATCTACATTCATTACAACTGGACTATGCCTATCCCTCAGTTTTAATGATAAGAAGGCGAAGGCTCGATATCACTCGATGTACCCTGAACTGTACTTTAATGAAACAGCCCAGTAAATCTCTTGCGTTGCTGTCTCATTAAACCAAATGCAAAGGCTTTTTTTCTAGTTCACAAACTACACAAGAACTCACCATTTTTGGGCAATCCACGTATTACTTTAACTGCGGCGTCAAACTTATCCTTTGGACTTGACGCCATGTTTGTTTATAGTGAAATGAGTCACGTGGTATCAAACCAAAAATAATTTTCGAGTGAAGAACGTTCAGATACTTTATCCTTGTTGTCTCCCTTGAATGATTCTCGTTGAACTGGGAAGACCTTTTTAGTCGTTTCCTGTTTTCCAGAAACATACAGGGAGAATGTGAGGATTAACCACAAGTGAAATACCTATCAAAATCAAACTGAAATATGTCAGTGCATCACAGTTTAGTATAAGACATGGAAATATGCATTCTAGGCCTACAACTATTTTTGCTATCCTGTTTGAAGTACATAATTACTTTATAAACACACATGCACGATTGATGGGCTGCAGTGTGTAAGCCCATCTATAATTGAGTAGTGTGGGCTGTTCAAAATGGGCATTAACCAAAATCGATTTAAGAGGCTTATCATCTCCTAACTAATTTTTTTTTTTCTGCTGTCTCGCATAATAGGCATACGTTTCTTACTCCTATATTTTTCTTGCTATTCTCAACCACTTTTTCCCCCTCTGTCTTCTACCATCTCTATTGTCCTGCCCTCTCCTTTGCCCACCCGTCCCCTCCTACTCCCCTTTTCCATTTCCTGATATGATCTATTTCAGTCCCCCCCCTCCCCTCCCCCACCCCTCTTTGTGACGTCATCTATCCAACCATTCTTCATTTTCCCACCCCGTTCTTCCACAACAAGGACAGAGAATCTGAACATTCTTCCATTCGAAAGGTATTTGGTTTGATACCACGTCTCTCTCTCTCTGTTGGTCTCTCTGCCTCTCTCACTGTCTCTCTCTGTCTCTCTGTGTCCCCTTTTCTCTCTCTGCCTCTTTCTGTTTCCCTCTGTGTCTCTCTTTCTCTCACTCTGATTCTCTCTGTCTCTGTATCTCCCTGTCTCCCTGTCTCTCGCTGTGGCTTTCTTTCTCTGCCTCTCTCTGTCACTTTCTCTCTGCCTCTCTCTGTCGCTTTCTCTCTGTATCTCCCTGTCTCCCTGTCTCTCTCTGTCTGTCTCTCTCTCTGTCTCTCTCTCGGTCTCTCTCTCTCTATCTCTCTCCCAGTACACAGTTATGCAGCCTTTCAATCTAAGAGCACGATGTTCTCGATTTTAAATATGTGTTCAGTTCCATCAGAAGAAATATTTGAAAGAAGTCTGGATTGTAGGAAAGATTTTGACCGAACAGCGAGTTTTCTGCCTATTCACCATCCATTTTTTGGTTGTGTTTTTTTTTACTGCCAAAGTTTCCTTAAAGTGTGCAGCGTATACACGGAAATCCCAAACATTTTACACCTTGTTTGAGAAGACTAGATATCGGACTTCCCTACACAAGAAGCCAGAAGACTGTTGGGCCATTGAAAAAAAAACCAGTTTCGGTTCTAATCTTTTCCGTCCCTCGGGCGGATTCGAACTAGCGACACTCATCTTTAACCGACAAACTGACTGCTAACCCTTTAGTGACCATTATTTACATTATCGCTTTTGGCGTAATGATCAACACTATCATTATCATCATAGTAAAAGAAATGTCATGAATATCAGAACATAGATCTAACTTGTCAACAATTAACAATGCATTACCATAAACAAACAATAAATGCCGGAACGCAGAGTTAAGTAAGCTGTTGATGATGGAAATGACCCGGCAGCCTAAACTTTCCATACTGTCTGACTTTTTGTCCCAGCACTATCATATCATTACCACTACCATCACCATCACCACCATCACATCATCATCATCATTATTTATCATCATCATCATCATCACCATCATCATCAACATGCTATACAAAAAGTTTTAAATTTAAGATATAAAGCCTTGATGAAGAACCAATTTGGTTTGAAAATTTGGCAGTTACAATTAACATCAGTATCAAGTTGTTTATATGTGTTATTTGTTGTTTTTGAATTGTTTAGTTAGTTGCCGGTGAGACAGTCTTATTATATTTTATAAAATCATCATCATCATCATTTTACGAAAAATGTCTTAAAATTAAGACGACTGTCTACCGGTAACTAATCAAATACACAAAAAAAAGTTGAAAAACAATACGAAGAATTTAGAATTGAGATAATAAAGTTATCTTCATCATCATCATCATCATCATCATCAATATGCTATAGAAATGTTTTAAAATTTAAGATATGACATGTCAGTCAGCACCGAACATAATACATTAAAAGAAACAAGTAACAAGCAGGAGAATTGAAAACACTGACGAACTAGCTAAATTTTCGAACAATGGTGGTGCATCAGTTTCATCTTCATCATCATCATCAACAGCAGAGCAGCAGCAGCAGCGGCAGTAAAAGCATCTTCATTATCATCAATATTACTGTCATCACCACTGTCAGTAGTAGGTCTGTCATAGTATTAGTATTACTTCTCATTGTTGCTGTGGTGGAAGTTCACACTCTATACCAGTCACCTCGGAAGCCCAGGGTATGTAAGTAGGTTCTTTGTTCCCACCTGCAGGCGGTGAAAGCCCGACATCGGTAGGATGTCTCCCATGGAATGCCATCCTCGACGTTCCATGGCTAACAGCCCTTCTCTCTCTCCTTGCTTCTGTCTTCTGTCCCGCTATCTTTCCTCTCTTCTTCTTGACATGTAAACGTCTCTTATCGTGTTTGGCACGGCCGTGATCGTGCTGATGTGCTGTTAAACCACGACACAAACAAAACAAACACTCTGTATCAAGTGAAACGTGGGAAAAATTGACGTATTTATTTTGTTTCCCTTTAGCTAAACACTTGTTTATACTTTTATCTCGTTTCATCTTCGGAAATTGATAAGGGGCGAGAGGTGGGGGGGGGGGGGGGGAGGTGACTGTTGGGACCCTTTTCACTGGTAACCTCCTGGCACTCTTCCTCCCTTTTTTCCG
>JBCEWB010060312.1:0-13717 GCA_039654565.1 Peronia peronii
GATGGATGGATGGATGGATGGATGGATGGATGGATGGATGGATGGATGGAGGGATGGATGGATAGATGGATGGATGGTTACATGGATGGATGGATGGATGGATGGATGGATGGATGGATGGATGGATCGGATATGGATGGATTGATGGACAGATGGGTGAGTAGATGGATGGATAGATGGATGGATGGATGGATTGAGGGGTTAAATGCATAGATGTATCGATGGATGGATGACTTAAATAGATGTCTGGATGGATGGATGGGTTAAATGGATGGATGTATGGATAAATGGATGGATGGGTTACATGGATGGATGGATAGATGGATGGATGGATGGATGGATGGGTGGTTGGATGGATGGATGGATGGATGGATGGGTCGAATGGAAGGGTGGATGGATTAATGGAGGGATGAATGAATGGACAGATGGATGGATGGGTTTAATGGATAGAAGGATGGATGGATGGATGAATAGATGGATGGATGGATCGATAGATTGATAAATGGATAAATAATCAGACAAGCGATCTTAAGACAAATTGATGAATTGGTGTGAGTGACTGAATAAAGTAAAGTAGATCAACAATAATATAAAAGTGAAATAAAATGAAATAAAATAAAATAGGATATTATTTATTATTATTGGTCCTTACGTGTCTTGGAGGATCTTGTACACAGTGAAGCCAAAATATGTGTCGTTACGTTCAGTGAAGGATGCCACTCTCCTGACTGTTAGTACATCGCTAGTATAGCCAGACATCAGAAACATGTTCCGCTGTGGAGAAAAGCGGCTGGACAGTTTCAAACAGAAGATCGCGGCCTGATAGACAAAGAATGGCAGTGATGAATTAATAAAGGTTTGACCACCTAACAGGCAGCCGCCATGTATATTCCTCAGGAAGCTGAGACCATCCCTCTGTGAATGCCTGCTTTCGATCTGTCGGAATAGCGATAGATGTTATAACGCTTATACCCTGCACCATATGCACGGGAATAAACGCTTTGTACATTTTTTCTACTATTATTACTAAGTACTGTTGTTGTTATTATTATTATTATTATTATTATAATTATTGTTATCATTATTATTATTGTGCATTTTTGTCTTTAGCGAGCAAAAAAATAAATAAATAAATAAATAAATACTATTTAGAGACTGCTATATATGAGATAGGTCAGTCTAGTAGACTGTAAAATCCTTGCTGTGTTATGTAAAAGTAAAAGTAAGTTGTGTAAAGGATACGATTTTCCTGTTAATGATGTCATGCAGATAAAGATAACATTATGGTACAAATATAATATTATTGTAAGGCCATGAAATAATTGGCAACTGTGTCTATGATAAGGCACGCATTGTACTGAACGAGTGAGAAAGAATGACACAGACAGTTAACTGTTATACGGAGAGGCAAACAGACAAACAGAAAGACAGACAGACAGATTGATAGATTGATCGATCGACTGACCGACCGACCGACAGACAGACAGATAATGGGTGGGTGGATATGTAGGTAGATAGGTAGGTAGGTAGGTAGGTAGGTAGGTAGGTAGGTAGGTAGGTAGGTAGGTAGGTAGGTCGGTAGGTAGGTAGGTAGGTAGGTAGGCAAACATTTTTTGTTCATCATATATTATTATTTACAACTGTTCTATTATTTGTATGCGCCCGTCCTCCCTCCGAAATGTTATTTGCATTCACATCTTCATTCTGTTAAAGCAGTGAATTACAAACCGTCACATACCCTGTGTTCACATTATCACCGCTATTATTGCAGCGACAAATCTCATGGTTGTGCAATCATGGAACAGCATCCAAGAATCGCTCTCGGAAATCCAGCTCTTCACAGTAATGTGATGACTGTCTAATTGTCTCATCTTTGGCCTTGCAGAGCCAGGTCATGTGTGATCTGCCCCTTCCATGTTTGTTTCCAGGGCGGAGACCATAGTCCCAATTTCATTCCCCTTTCACTCTTCCTCTGATTCATTCATAAATGCATCCAGATGTACGACCGTAAATTTAATCCTCCAAATATGCATCTATCCATCCACATTTTTTCAGCAAACCATATCTCTTCATCACTTCCATTCCTACTCCTCATTCCTTACCCCCTTACGGCTCTCCCCCCCCCCCCCCACCTCTGTAAGAGAATGTGCTTTAAACAAAGCACATACGCAGAGTGATTACCTCCTGTTCATGGTCCATACTGATGAAGTGGATCTTTGTTACAATATTGTAGCCACCTTGCCAGGAGGAGTGATCAGCGTTTGTCATACTCAAAAGCTTCACGAAATTGTTGCTACGAGCTGCGGATAACCCAAACATCTTATATTAAGACATAATAATCGTTTTTTTTACCCTGTGTGTATATAATTACACCTCCACCCTCCCCCCCCAAAAAAGAGAAAAAATGTTTCTCGAGAAACTTAAAACATACGTTAGATCTATCGGGTAATGTGTACTAGTACTAGATTGTGAAATGCTCAAAGTATCTACTGACTGCAATAAACGTTTTTTAGATCTCATGATCATCTCTTATACAGGGAAAAGATATCACAAAAAGTGAGGAGGATGGAATTGATATGAGAGAAAAGTTTTGTATCTGAACATTGAAAAGCAGCCAATAACAATATCAAACAGAGAGGGGGAACAGAACTGAGCCTGACTATTTAAAGCCACATCCTCATTCCTAGCCGGAATGGAGATAACCACTCCTGAGGAGGTTTAAAGGCCCTATAGAAACCGTAACCTAGAGTTACGTTATGTTCTATATACGTCTTTCAACCTCCTGGTGGAGGTTATCCCGAGGTGGAGGTAACCTAGTGGAGCAAGTGGAGAAGGTATGTTATTTCGTCCATGGATCTACACTCTAAGAAACCCAGAACTTAATGTGACGTATACGACCTGGCCATCAGTCCAGCCTGTCAAGGCTGATAACTGGAAAACGAATAAACCCAAGGAGCAAACGAACAAACCAAGGGACAAGCGACTAACAAGTACACAAACTCCCAGCGTAAAATACTTAGACCTTTGCCTTAGATCTACTTCTTGTCCCCTCACTGCACAGCAAGCATCCCACAAGCTATCACTGAAACTGAGCATCTTATAGAGTTTCTTTGCCTAATCCTGGAAATCTGCCTGATAATTATATATTATCTTTGTTAATTGTAATGAGAAATAAGACTGGAGCGAAGAACAGCGTGAATCAGCCTTACCTACAATTGGCGTGACCTGGAATGAAGACATGCATATCACATACAATACGGCCAAGGTTGCTGGTGCTTTCAGAAATTGTGCCATGGTGAAATCCTAGAAGAGTAAGAAATGGATTATCTTGTTGTTCTAGTTGTTGTTATCACTTTTGTTATAATGTATCTCTGCCTGAGCATCTAGAAGCAGTGAAGCTCCTGGTTGACAGACAGGCAGATGGACAGACAAACTGTAGTTAAATCATGATCTATTTCGAAGAATCATCAAAAATATCAAGGACTGCTCAAAGCCGCACAAAACAATGAGGAAAGCTACCCACCCATTTATGCAATGTATTTTCATTGCCCTTTTGATACTAAGCATGTACTCTGATTTCTCCTAAACAGATCACACGGTTACTCCTTGCCAAATGAAACACAGGCCAACCACACTGTGTCTCTTATGAGCTGCCCTTCTCTATCACACAGGCTACATGTTCAGCCACACCATCTTATGTTGTTTTTTTTCCAACTGTTCCTTTCCTCTCCACCCAAGCCGTGTCTGTCTAAGTAAACTATCAGTGCTATCTTGTCCTACAGAGTATGACTATCCTACTGATCGCTGACAATACACAACAGAAGCTGTTGACGTGGTGCAGTCAGCGGTCAGACTATTGCTTTTAGTCTGATTTTTTTTTTTTTTTTGGACAGGGGTGGATAACTTGTTGCATGTTACACGCGAGAGGGCAAACGACATTTTTCGTTATTTAGAAAACAGCAACAAATCATTAAAAAGAAAACCCAAGAAACGAGTCTAGAAACAATAAACATCGACCCAAGTCAATATGTCAACATGGGCTACAATAAGATTGTAAATCAATGATCAATGTGATTCAAAATAGAAACTTCAAATTGATGAGCAACAAAATTTCTTTCGATTTTGAAAAATCATTTTTTTAAAAATCAATGATTGTATCTTGGAAAATAAAACAATGTTTAAAACAACCATCAGCCTTAGCTATATAAATGTGGATTGGGCAATATGAGATCTTATGTCAAAGAGATTTTAAATGTGAATCTTGAAAATCCCTTATAACCACAGCTTCAGTGACGGTCTCTTTGAATAATACTTGTGACTTTCAAGGGCATAATATCCTCAGTATTATTATTTCCGGTATCATGATTATTGGGCGAGTGTTCTTTTCACATAACATGTATGTATATCACAGACGGTTTGCTGCGGTTAGTGTTAATATTGACCTGAATTGAATAGCTGTAGAAAATTGCTTTGGTCATATTTCAGCTATGAATTACAATCACAATAAAACATTTACACGGTGGATTTAATAAAAGCAGTGATACAATCAACATTCACAACATACATAGTCATTTGTGTTTACAATACAGCACACAGTCACATTCAAGAAAAACATATTCTCTACACTAGTATGGATTTAATTTTGATCACGGCATTCCTCGAAAGATTGTATCATAAAGTTTTTATCCCCAAGTTTTAGTTTTACTTCTTTTTATTTGCTTCTGCAATCTTAGTTCAGATTTTAAAACTTCAAACACATGCGGCAATTTCTGTAATTTAGGCTCCCCTTTGATTTAAGTCTGTCTGCCAACACTTTCACTTCTGGAGACAATCTTTTACTTCTGGCGATCCTCCATACCCCATGGCTTGCAAATTTTCATTTCACTTTCAGTGATGTCAAACTTCCTTCGTGAAGTAATATCAAGACACAAAAACTTAGCCCATTGCGGAAACACAACAGTTCAGGTTTCCACAGGAATGTGTGCTGGCTATGACGTTGCTGATTCAGATTCAACACCAAAAAGCACATTATGCCTTGTGATGTAACCTCATCTTCAGGTTTTCCAATGGGAGCGTCGCTTTCTGTTTTGGATAGATCTAGATGAATTCTTGCTTGGAAATGATTCTCCTCTTGCTTTTGCATCAGTCTGTCTTAATCATTACCATATCATTATTGTTTTTGTTTTTGCTCTTGTTTTTTTGTTTTTGTTTTATTGAGGGACTCATTTGACGAGGTCATTTGCAAATGGTACTCATTTGCTGATTTTGTAGACTGAAAGATATTTTTGTTTGTTTGTTTTGACAGATTAAACTTTGCTTCTATGAAATTGAAATCTGGTGTGTTGTTTGTACTCAACATGTGTTCTTTATTGGCATAGCTTTAATAATGGAGAGAGTTCAAATTAAAAAAAAAATCTAGGGCAATTTGGACTTTGCGGAAAACACCCCAAGTGTCCAAAGATTTCCTTTTTCAGGCCCAAATTAGTGAATTTTCAAAATGACCCAATGTTGTTCTATTTGGTACCATTTTAAACCTCAAACTTAAATTTGAAGATTTCAAAATATAAACTTCATAATGAAGAAAAAAAAGTCTGAAGGCGGTAATTTCGTAACAAGAGCTTTACCCGAAAAACCACAACCAGTTAATAACTGAATTAGAAAAAAGACAAAATGTGCGTGAATACCATTAAAAGATCTATTTAATCCAGTGTTTGTTCTGTTTACACATTATTTAACTTAGTAATGTCCATTTTGCTCCGAGGACAACATGATCAGTGCGAGTGGTCTCGCAGTTGTTTGACCACTGTGCCTGACCTAATGAGACTTCTGTGCAAGGTATGGGGGAAAATGTAAAATTCTCTCCCATCCTGCTTGAAAAAAGCTGACACAGAAGTCAGTGGTCTCCACAAGAAAACATGGGTAACCTGAAACGTGAAATGCAAATCTAAAATGCACAAAAGATTTGTTAATTAAAAATTGTGCATGGGTCTTTACGTGTGTATGATTAATGTGGTGTGTGACGAATTAATAAATATTAATTATGAGTTGAATACATGTATAAGTTTTATTGAAGTACAACTAATAGTATGTATTAGAACTGAAAACGGAAGTGCAATGGAATTCATTAATTATAAAACAATAGCAGTTTTAATGTTGTGTATTATATTTGAGTAGTGATAGGAGAATAGAAGAAATGTAATGAAACACACATTTTAATTTTTCTGGGCTAATGAGTTTAAGACATAACAAGTTTGGGCCTTTATACACAACCAAAATATATCTAATTTTCCTTAGATTTCAAAGTCTAAAAAATACTCATTATCATTGTCGAAAATTCCATTGTTTTATATTTATTTCCGGTAATTTGGCCGAACTGACCCATTACAGCGTAATCACCCAAAATCGATAGTATTCCAGAACAAATAAATATTTTAACTATTTCACTGGTGGATCATCGGTTTTTGTTTAATTAATACCAATTGGGATTCTATTTCACTGCAAACAAACAAAACACTACAAAAGACAAATTGATACAACGGTTGATTACAAACAGTGCGTTTCGGAATTCAATATGGTCGCGGCTGACGCTGGAATGTTTGAACACGCTTCGACAGAACTGCTAATTAATTAGTAATTTAAGTCTAATTTCAAATACACTTCGATTGAAAATTAATTACTAAATATAAATCTCTTGTCTGTAATTATTAGATAATCTTAGCTGAACACACCGATTCTAGAAACCGGGTTTTAGCGTGCGACTAGGTCAACATCTGCAAAACAGTTTCCAACGCAGAAGACCAAAAGCAGAAGGAGACAACTCCTTTGGAACACATGAGCTTATCTGTAAAGTCAAATCGATGCAACGGCGGGAATAAACAGCAATAAAATTTTGAAGTTCAAAGTCTTCCGGACTATTTTAGGCCGATTAATATTAGCGTGCGGCGTTCTCACTCAATGTTCAACGCGAAATCAGCGCGACACGACGGGCGGAAGTGCGTTGTTTACAATCCACAAAGGACTCGTGTCGGTACAGCGCTGACAAAACAAACTTTGCGGCCAACACCAGCATGGGTTATTTTGTACCCTTAAATACTGAAATTTTAATATATCAAGCAAATCAAAGTATCTTCATCTTGTTTTATTTCTGATTGTATAACTTGATCAACATAGGCAAAAGCCCAAATTATGCATATTTCTCCTCTATTTCCAGAAGCATCTTCTAAGCAAAGGAGATATTTCATGTTTTTTGTTTGTTTGTTTGTTTGTTTGTTGTTGTTTGTTGTTGTTGTTCTTTTGGTACAATATGTGAGGCTATACACTTGTTTGTTTGTTTGTTTTTTGTTTTTTTTTTGCTTTTTCTTTTGGTACAATATATGAGGCTATAAATCACACATAGGTTCATATTTGCTCTTGAAGCTGCTCAATACACAAATGAAGACAACACAGTATTTATGAATATTATAAATGAATGTCCAATGCAACTTAGAATGTTTTCCGTCTCTTAGCATCCTTTGAAAGTGAAAGTTCTGTCATTTCGAAGCTGATCTTTTCTGAATGGGAGTGAGGTGCTTTTTTTTTTATAACTATAGCTTGTAAACTTTGAGCTGGTACACTTTGGGCGAAAATTTCGACAACTTCTAGAACACCAGTGTCTGCGAAATATTTGTATGCGACCTTACATTTTGAAAAACGTTCAGAATCTATTTTTCTCAAAGTCATAAATTACAGCGATTGCAAAATCCGTTATTTGCGCTTAATAAAAACCATGATTTCTGATGTGGTGCTAGGAAAGTATATAATGTCTACGGTAAACAATAAAATCGAACATATTTTTACATGCAAAGGCGTAGCCATTCACCTTAGTAGAATGGTCCAGAAAGCTCGGAATGTTGAAACATATATATAATATATATACACTTTCCAATTTTCTGGGTTTTTACAATTAAAACATGCATCTAAAAACTTTAGAGGCAGTATTTTTTTTTTCAAGTTTCCGGATAATAAGTGGATCAATTGAGTGTCATCAAGATACTTTTACACATTGTAACTCTTCACCAATGAAACCGAGATTGTCTTGCTACAATCTCTACAGGAAGACGGCAAGGACATGAAGGTTAGAAAATTCGTTCATCGGCTGCTAGCGAAGAGTTGGTGAAAAAGACGAAAGTTGGTTTTTGTGACTAAATCATTTAATAATAACAAAGTAACAAATATAAAGTAACATAAGGGTTGAAATTTAAATGTGTAGAAAAAAAAATCCATTCAGGCAGTTTCTGGTAGCCAATAGAAAGTAAGCCTATTATTCAATAAAATAGACTAGTATCGCCAACGGATTTCTTCCTTTTTTCCAAATCTGTGCTGATTGGTGCTAGACAATCGCGAATGATGAAATCCAGCCTAGCACTTTTGTTCCCTAGAGTTAAGTTAGCACTGTGGTGTATATGTGTATTAAATGCTCACAAGATCGGAGAAACGAAATGATAACACTTTTCAAGTTATATTTCATTTGATTTTCTTCCAGTGCTGATCAGATTCAAGTCCATAAATTGTATTAGCACTTGAGATGATCAGATGTTCGGCTGTAACTGACCATTGGAAACTATCAACGAGCTGAGTCATTCCAAAGATAATGTCCAACTTTTTGTTTGGCATTCACTGTGTATACCACCTATAAAACATAGCCATATCATCAAAAATGTCACTTTATTGTACTCTAATTTTGTGTTCATCTGGATTATAAAAACATGAACAAGCTCATCTTGTGATTAAACGTGACACCAGACTTACCTTAGACTTTCAGCCGATGGCAGAATAAGATAGGACTTGGAGATCAACTGGCCCGCTGTCAGTGGTAACTGAACTTGTCGGTAGAGCGTCGCCTGAGTTATCTGCACAGGATCTTCCACGTTGTCATAAATATGTTTCAAAGATGAGCCCGCAGCTGCCACGTCAAGAAAGTATTGCGCAGAAAGCAGAAACTAATGAACCATTCCTATCAGTTAATGACTTCTCTTTGATAGGAACAAGACAATGAAGAAATCAAATGAGTGATTACCTAGCAAAGAAATGCAATCTGGCTGGGCTGAAAAATTGGTTCAGCGATTGATTGAAGACGAAGATAAATTATGAAACGTGCTCAAGTCCATTTTGTGACTATCGGATCTATCGATATATAATATAATTATTCATAAACATATGAACCTGCTATGGGATAGACTTGGAGCATCGACAACGTGTCAGTGGGGGAATTAAGTAGACCATTTGGTGGCATTCAGTTAAAGATGCATTGAGAACTGTACTGTTCTGGTGACTTGATAGCATATCACAGCATCAAACAGCAAGGATCGTCGTATGGGCAAGTCCTCAATGCGGGATGTGATAAACACTGAAACACAAACCACCAACTTTATCAGAACCAGAGGTTTAAATCACTGGCAATGGGCATTGTTTTTGAACAGCCTTGTTATTTCCCTTTTCCAGGTGTTGAACAAGCAGCGTAGACGGGGAATAAATGACTTTTATACTTTTTGTTTGAAATATACATTATAAAAAATTACATCCCACCCCTCCCCCCACCAAAAAAATCATTGTATAGGGAAACTTTTTTTTTTGCCTATCGTAATAATTTTAGCAAAAATATTGTGATCAGTTTTTCAAATGACAAGAAAAGTGAGTTTTTCCTTCTTTACACTGTTTCTCTAACAACCTTTGTGTCTGGTAAAGAGAAATAATAGCACTGGTCAAAAGTGATTTCAGTTTCATGTTTTTCTTTTCTTGTGTGTCAGTGTGTGGCAAGAAATATATTCAGAGCTCAGCAATATATGCCCTATCATGCAGAGGTGCGGTACCTCAGTCTGGGAAAGGTTCTCAGTAGGATTTTCCAGCTGATCGAGGAACTCTGTCAGTTCATGAGCAGTACAAGAAAAGACTTCAGAATTTTATGCGGAAATAATTGTGTTTCGTTTCTATCTGACATGATCACTCATCTCAACGCCATGAATCTGCAGCTCCAAGGACGGGACCACTTGATCACTTACAAGATGCATGATGCATCGAAGACATTTCAAACGAACCTACACTTACTGAAGATACAAATGCACCAATACAACTTGTCTCACTTTCCTTGTTGCAAAGTAATGTTGAACCATGTCAGCGCAATGGTGTTCCCAAATGCACACTGCGCTGAAAACTGAGCCCACTTCGTGCTGGGTTCATACGACGTTTTAGTGACTTAAAAGCACAGAAAACTGATTTCGAACTGTTTCGCAATCCATTTTCCATTAACGTGGAAATAACACCTGTGCATTTGCATATATGGAGCTTATTGATCTGCGGTGTAATGGGACACTAAAGACGAAGTATGACACCTTGAGCCCTTCACAGTTCACTCGTTTCATGCCCCAGCTTCCTCTATTCGTGGCTCCAGCCTTGAACATGTTTGACAGCCCATATCTATGTGAACAGTTGTTCTGTGATGACGATTAACAAACATCACCTGGAATCGTCTCACTGATGAAGACCTGCAGTCCATCCTGGGTATCTCCTAACAGAATCTTCCTCAAAAACATAAACGAAGTTGTTGCCAAGGAAACATGCCAAACATCCAGCTCTGACAACTGGCATAACAAAAATTAATATGCTTTTTATTTGTTGTTATTTTGATATTGGCCGTTTTATTTCATATTATAATACAAATAATTGTTTTAAAAAGTTCAGTTTTCTATCTTTCAATGGCTGTTTATCCAGTTCGGCCCACAACCTTTAGTGTAATTTGAGTTTTGGCCTCCTGTGCGATTGAGTTTGACGCCTCTGGATTTAACTATCCGTTAGGACAATAATTAAGATTTAATAAAACACTGTATATACGCTTGTTTATAGAAAGCATTTCATTACAGCCTTAAGGGCAACCATAACCAATTATCTAGAAATTCATTTTGAATATAGATGTAAGGGCACCTATGGTTGAAGTCAACGGCACAATGAGATTTAGTGAATTCTAATCATTGTACACTGTCGTAAGGGTACATACAATAGTACTCAATCACAATAATGCTCATCCTGGTACCTTCTCTAAAAGGTCATAAAGCGTATTTTATAACCATTGAAAAAAATATCCTCCTATTGATTCGACGTGCTTTTCAATCATCGTGGGTCAATTCATGAACAATAAATATTCTACCACAAGTGTGAACTAAAAATCCATTTGTTCATTTAACTTACTAAATAATTATTGTGATTGCCAATCAACTGCGCAGCTGAATGCGATGTGTAACGAAAAGATAGCGACACACTCGCGGTTACACATGTGTATGGACAATGGCTTAAGTGGACAATCTAAGGAGGAGATGTGTAGGCCTACACTAGATCAACATTCTAAAATTTCTATGCTGTGTAGCCATGCATGGGTGGAAGTGTATATCTTTAGAATAATGGTTGGATGGGGGATGGGGGAGGAGAATGGAGATTCGGTGACAAATCTAATGAAAAGTTAAAAATTGTCTGACATTTGTTAAACTCAATAAAATAAAGTAATTTCTGACTGAGATTTCTTTTTTTGCTTGGGGGACATAAATTTATTTTTATGGGCCAATATATGTCCACACTTCATTTCAACGACAACTTTCTAGCTCAAATTCTCTTTCAAAGACATATTTCATCTGTCTCGGCTCCACAATAAAAATCTAATTTCTCGATTACATTTTTACATAGTTGCTCTCATTTTACTGTGAGCAAACCTCCTGCAGAAATATTATACACCGTTTGTTCTCACGTTCACTACCTGTTCTTTAGGTAGAGTGAGATGAGTAATGAGCTGAGCACTGTCCTATATTATCAATTCACTCAAATCTTTAGGCACTTCTATTGCCCCACACCTACCAGAGATCAAGAGCTGCTGTACTAGCACGTTATCTGTCCCAGGAGTTTGCCTGCGCCAAAGGCAGTCGAGTAATTACTTAACTATCTAGGTCTATAGTACGGTAGTTTGATTCAAACTTAGGCCTACACCTAGAGTCACCTAGAGTTGAAAGAAGATGCACAAAAGTTCGCTTTGTATGTGTGTGTATGAAAGAGTAAATGTGTATGTTCAAAAGTCTATGCTTTCCTCCTTTAAGTGACCCAAAGACTTGATGTGCAGAGAGCAGCGACAAGAAAGACAGCGGAGTGACCAGATGACCTTTGAAATATTACATACTCCAACCAAAGTGCACAATAACCAACAAACAGCCTGAAAGCATGACTGATCAGAGGAACAAATGAACTATTTAAATTCTTCGACAAAGAGAGATGTGTGCCTACTGATGAGCTGTATCCTTTACCCCCAGACTGGTCTGTCACACATACACCAGCTGTCCCATGGCGCTCTGGGCAATACAGGCTGGATAGAATGTCAGATTTACACACTAAAGAGATGTGGTCATAATCGGGAGTTCTAATTCCCTCCCGTCTGTGTTTCGTTACCAGATGTGTCGTTCAAATATAATTACAAGAAACTGCAAAATAAACAGGTCACACACGCTTGCATGAATGATAGAGCAAATAAATTATAAATCGGTACACGAAGAGGGAAAGAGAATGAAAGGAGAGATCATGGATATATAGTATATTTTGGGACGAGGTATTTCTGTTTTACTATTGTTTTTAATTTGTATTTTTTAAATTAATAATAAATGTACTTATTAACATCACAGACTATACAGACAGACAAACAGACGAACAGACTGATGGAAGGATCGATGCCAGGATCGATGCCAGGATTGCTGGATGGATGGATGGATGGATGGGTGGGTGGGTGGATGGGTGGGTGGGTGGGTGGGTGGATGGATGGATGGATGGGTGGTTGGGTGGTTGGGTGGATGGGTGGATGGGTGGATGGATGGGTGGGTGGATGGAGGATGGATGGATGGATGGATGGATGGTCAGATAGATGGATGGATGGATGGTCGGATGGATGGATGAATGGATGGATGGATGGATATCAAAGCCGCTGAATTTTGAGTGTATGACTTACATAGATGTTAATCAAGAATAGGAAAAACGAGAAAGAGATGGACTGAGAGAGAAGGAAGAAGAGAGAGAAAAGGATGACGTGAGAGGAGGAAGAAGGAGAAAAAGAAGATAGAACAGTTAGGTTGTTGACATTCCCCGCTTTTCCAAGATCTAGATTCTGATAAAGAAAGCCTACATTGCTATGACAAGAGTGTGTGTGCTGGTGTGGTTTGGATACCACATTCATGTAGTCGTTGTTTTGTTTGTGATGACGATGCTGCTGCTTCATTTTTGTTCGTCGTTTCTTCTTCATTATCGTCATTTTGAACATCATCTCTTTCTGGGTCTTCGAATACTTATTTTTCTTCTGAGTACTGTAAACCTTATTTTCAGCTTTCTAAGCTATGGCGAGGTGTTCCGTGGACGTGAATGATTCCTATTTCTTGTCATTCTTGTGTGGCAAATTATATCACCAATGGCGATTCTCCAGTGTTCCTATATGGCTGCCCAGTAGTTCATATTCGACCAAGCACAGATCTGGAAGTCCCCGGCCGAGTGTTTGTACCCCCTACTGAATATACAACACTCACTTATGTCTGTTACGCTCCACTACGAAATCCCACAACACGAGTTGAGCGCAAAACTTCGGGAAGAACGCGACGCCGGAAGTACGTCATACTTTTTCCTACGTCATTCAATCATTAACACAACTCACTACTACTATTATTTG
>JBCEWB010060334.1:0-13716 GCA_039654565.1 Peronia peronii
CAAGAAAAATTATGCCCAGAAAGCCAGGAAGAGGCAATAAAAGACACAGAAGTCATGAAGAGAGGGCTAGTATGTAAGAAAAGGGTGTTTTGAGACCAAAAGCCGAATAAAAAACTCGCCATGTCAATTTTTTTGTGAAAAAAAACTTTAAACGCGTTTTTCTCAAAACACTGTTTTTTGTCAGTATTTTGCTATCTACTTTTTTATTTCTGAACCAATTCTAAAAAAATTTGGCGCACATAATTTTCACAACAAAACTAAGAAACGTACATATGTGCATCTCAATCTATTTGTAAGTTTTAGAGAAAAATTGGTTTTTAGTATGAAAAAATGGCGAAATTTGGAATTTCACTACATGGCATTTTCAAAAATTTATAGAAAATTTTCTATTGCATATAAAGGGCTGAAAATATGTAACTTTTTAGATATTATGTTGAAAAAGACGTTCACAAAGTTTTATCCAGTTTTGTTAAAACTAGGAAGGCTAAATGTAAATTTATTGACCAACATGTGGTGCGTTGGTTGGTAGTGAACTAGCAGACACACCAACGCATGGTGCATTGGTTGGTAGTGAAAGAGTTAAATTACATGAACATAATATGGGATTAGTTATGGTCATGTTATCCATATTTTTGTCTCACCAAGATGTGAAAGAGAATGGAATGATATTTGAAATTATTAAATAAAAGTGGCTTAAGAGTGGGCAAGAGGCAAGTTTTGCCACAACTGAAACCCAGTTGAAAGAATGACAGAGATGGTGAGAGTTATCAAAACAAATATCTTCAGTGAGTATACTACACTTCTTTGGTGAGGGAATGAACCTACCAGATCACAGTAGCTGTGAGCATGAAATTGTGACTTTTGAAATCTGTAATAGAACTTAAATCATTGTCACAATTAGATAAATCACATATTGCAAAGTATTTTTAAAATCAAGTCATATAACTAATACAAACATATTTTCCTATGCACACATTACCAACTTTCCAAGGAAAAGTGCTTATCCAGCTTTACGGTAAACCTTAACATATATATTCATGTTATGTGGGGAAATTGATAAAAAAAACAGTTACAGAAATATCCCTGCTGGAAATCTAGATAGAACTATGAATATTGAAAGTTTAAAGCTTAAAACTGTACTTTATAGTGCAGGTTATTGATCCTGGAACTTGAGAACAGCATGTCATATTATTTGATATATGATTTGGAATGTAGCATTCCTGCAACATGCCAAATATACTGACATGTCAACTGTTCTGTGATTGATGATGTGATTGATGAAATATAAAACCACCGTCATGTGAATGTGAAACCACCGTCTGAAATGAGAGAATGCATATATGTTATGAACAGTGAAAGTACAGATATGTGCAGAAATATTCATTCTCATAAAACACTTGTTACCCTCGTGATGTTTTTCTCCTTTATGTTTATTCATATCACTTTAGAGGTCACACTGTGGAGAAGTCAGAAATCAAAAGAAAAAGCCCACATATCATTGAAGGATCAATGCCCTTTGTTTGGCTCTGGCCGAAGATTCAATGAAAACATATTGAGCTATTATGATTTGACCACATATATTAGGAAGATATCTCTGTGCCTTTTTATTTCAAACCCTGATTTGTAAACTTATAGTTTACTGAAAAGAAAATACTTATGGAGAATTATTATCAAAGGCCCTATCAAGAGTGTTCCACAAATTATAAGAATTTCCATCATTTCCTCTCTCTGGCATTTGAATGCCCATTATATTTACAGCAAATACTTAACATGATACACAGAAATGAACTGACTGAGCACAATTGCAGTCTGAAGATGTCAGCAAGGCCCATTGTGATTTGACAACATCACAATGACTGTGAATGAGTTAGTTAGATTTCAGGAAGTTCAAATCAAAGGTCTTTTATTTAGAGTCATCAGATGAGACAAATAAAATCTGAATATGCATGCCAGTGAGGAGACATATTCAAACTTCTAGAAGAAGTGAACATCGAACGAAAGTTGTAGTTAGGTATAGAAGAACTATAAAAATGTTGCAGATGTTTGGCAAGTGAACTGTTATTAAGTAGTTATATATTTAAACAGCAAAAATATAATCCTATCTAGCCAATGCAGAGGATCTTGATCATTCACAAAGGTAGATGTTTACATGTATTTTGTTGCCATTTTTTTGTTGTTGTTGTTGTATTGTAGTCCTCTGCTTTTGTGTCTTGTTGCATGCTGTGTATATATCTTTCAAGGGCCTCACAAATATAACTTCTCAAAGAGAATTTTAATACTTATACTACCATAAGACTCAGCTTGGGAAAAGAAAAAAAAACAACAACACATACACAGCTGAAATTCATTCATTGTTGGATCATAATGAAGTTGGGAAGGATTTTTGTACTTATCCATTTGATACAAATTTTGATGTGGCATAATTTGCAATGTGAGATTTAAAAGGTGAAAGTTATAGAGATGTGGATTTATCCCCCATCTTCTAAAACACAATTTTATAGTAAAGAAAATGTTAATTTGATAAAATCAATCAAGAAATTTAATATTTCATTGACTTCATGCTGTATGGATCTGCGAAACTATTTTATATATACATGATACATGATCAGTCCAAAATGAAAATGTTTTTTATTATCAGTTCCATTTGTCCACTGCACATTAGTAGGTACGGTATCACAGTCCGATTGAATATATTGTCCTGTTATGATGGTATTTATTTTATAAAGTCGCATCATTAACATATCATGACACTATTACATGTATGTTTGAATTGTTCATTTGATCAGACAAAATTTCTTTTGAGTTTCATTTGCGTATGAGTATACAGTTCTTAAAAAAAAAATAATAATAAAACTGTGAATGCCTGTCATATTGATTTTGAAATGCACTACATAAGGCTTTGTCATATTCTGAGGAAGTTAACGGCAACAGTGGACTGGGCTCACATCTTACACTAAGCATTTTGTGCTTCATGAAATATATAAAATCAAATATGGTGACAGTCAGTTTGAAATCTTTAAAAAGTCCAACTGAATTGGTTAAAACAAATTTGATAGTTACACATATAAAAAGATAAATCTGAGAACAACAATTAAATTTGATATTGTTTCAAATAATTCATTTTTCCAGATGACTAAATTCAGATGCATGATTGTCTCAGTGTTCAGTTACTCTTTTTGAACCATGAACTTGAACCATGACCACTAGAAGTTGTCTTGTAAACCCAGAGCAGCATCTTGTTTGTGTTTTTATCCCTCTCAAAGTAAGAGTAAATTCTGACGTGTAAAATGTGACAATTAAGCAGTTGAAAATAATGAATAAAATATGCCTAATGGTGGAAGTAATTTTAATTGGAAAGAACTGTTTTCTGTGTCCCCTCAAGCGCCTTCCCTGTTGCTTATTCCTATCAGTACTGCTGTTGTTTATGTGTTTCATGTTGTTCTGTCTTATTCCTCACTCTCCTCCCCCTTCCAACCATCATTTTACTCTTGCTCAAATCTTCTTTACTAATAAATTATGATTATATTCAACCTGACAGAGAGGACCAATATTTTGTGAAAGCTTTACTGTTTTTTTCGATTTACCTGGCTGTTTTTTGCTTGACTGTCAATGTCTGTATACATTTTAAGTGTCTCCAGAGCATTTTATTTTTTTGCCATGTATTTGTCTTTGGTCATGTTTTGTTTCTCCTTTGCTGTATTTGATTAAACACCATCAGCAAGTCAGCTGTCTTGAATCTGTACACTGAATGGATGATTGGCTGTGGCTGATCCCCTGTTCCTATTTCAGCCTACATGTACTTCGGCATCCTCTTCCATTTCTGTCACATTTCCTATCATATCACAGGAAAAAAGAATGGAATGAGGTGAGGAAGTGACACAACTTGCAGTAAAGATCTGTCGCACAAGTGATTTAATCAAATGGGAAAAAATTGAGGTATTTTTAGTAAAAGTCTGTTGCTCGAAAGAGTTGTTAATCCAAAAGAAATAGAGAAAAAATCGCACGATCAAGGATAGCAACTTTATTATGTATTTGAACTGATAGAAGGTAAAAGAATGAAAATGTATTTAAACTTGAAAGATCTTTGTCAGAAAATGTTCAGAAATGTCTTATCCTGTAGGAGCAAAGCTGGAAATTTTATGATACACTTAATAATTGGAATCAACTGTGGGATGAGAGAGAACAGAAGTCTTGACGGACAAGGGAGAAGACTGAAAGGAGATTAGATGAAGATAAAGACAGAGAAAGATAGCAAGGAGAGAAAGAATTGACTAGAGGAATAGAAGGAAGGATAGTGAGAAAAACAGAGAGCACAGCAGAGATAGATAATCACCCAGACATATAACAAGTGAAAAGATAATAAGCTTTCAGGCAGGGAAAGAGAGAGAGAGAGAGAGAGAGACAGAGACAGAAGACGGCGTAAAGACAGACAAAATTTCCCCTTGGGTTATACATGTAGCCTACAACAGAAGCTGACTGGATGTTGCCACGCACAAATCCAGTACAGAAGAGGAACAAACGAGATGCACATTCTGCAATCCTATAGCTGAATCAGCTTTTGGCTATTTTTTTACATGGTGTCCTAATACGCCTTTCAGCCACCGGCTGCGGAACAGCTATCTTGCCTTTTCTTACCGAATGAAAATCAACGTTTATATCCAGCCAGACTCCTGTCTGCCTCCCCCCCTCCCCCCCCCCCAAAAAAAAAGAAGAAAAAAACAAAACAAGAACACAACCAAAAAAATAACAAACAACAACAACAAAAACCCAAAACAATGTATTTTTGTAATCCATTAAACTAAACAAGAACCACTGCAACTTCAGTGCCATTCTGATGTTATATACAATTGTGAGTAGACACTATTCTGTATAGGCTAAACAAGTCCAATGTGAGGTTTTCGTTTTCTTCGTCACATTGTATTAAATCTTTTTCCATTCTCCATTTCTTTGCCGAGTTGAAGACAAACGCAATCACGGCCAAAAGACCAGCTTTGTTTAGCAATGGGTACGCCTGCTGGGCGCGTGTCTGGAATAGTATAGCGCTGCTTTAAAAGAGAGTGAATCGAACTAAATGAACCACAGATGTCTGTGCTCTGATTGATTTACGAGATCTGGCGCCATTCCAGAATTTTAAACCTGCAACCGCCCGGGGCTCTCTGTGTTATATTCTGCTGTCTGTTTATCTTAAAATTATAGATGTTTTTAGTTGTTACACAGATTGAAAGTCTGACATTCATTTTATTACCACCGAGCGAAAGTTTCTGTTTTCCTAGATTGTTGGAATATATAGATCTATATTTAAAATTTCTCAGAATTGTAATGATCACGGTTCTGGGATCAGGAGAATATTGACATGCAGAACCAAAATGTCTTCTCACGCCAAAACAAAACAGAAAGACACAGCAGAACTTTGAAACAGAACCAAGACGCTGTTTAAATTTGGTGATTAAGATTTCTGGATTGAAGTGCTACGATTGAACTGAAGACTTTCGGCCATGAACTGGAATTCCATTGCCTTTGTTAATACATGCAATAATATTCAGTTTGGTCCAGCCAGATGCACTAGGCCTTTGTCTCTAGCTGATATGAATGATAAGAGATGGTCCGTATCAAGCATTATTTTACACTTCAGTCTCGTAATTATTTTGTATTATACCGAGCTCGATACGGCTAAAAGTACGCCGAGGCGAAATGGAGACATAACTTTCAAGTCATCTTTTTCGAGCTCAATTTGTATCTTCTGGGGTTCAAAAGGTTGAATATCACTAAATCTTTCCTCGGAGGGAGAGATAGACAGGGCAGAAATGGTGGTGTGGGACCTCGCTAACATTTCGGAATGTTGTTTCCCGATGAGTTCTACCCATACCAACCAATTTTCAGAATCTTCATTGGTGAACAATGTGGAAGAGGAGAGGGATAGAGAAGGAAGGTATTGTTAAAATCCGACAAGCCAAAGGAACGAAGCAGGGGGAAGCAAACAAAAGAGGGATGAAAATAGGATGAACTAAGTTATGGGAACAGATGAAGGGCAAAGAGGAGGAAGAAAACGTGGTGGGAAGGAGAGTTTGTCTAGAAAAAAAAAAGGAAACGGGTTGCAAGGTCAGAGAGAATGTGAAAAACAGGAAGGGAATTATTGATCATGTGGTCAGCTCTTCTAGAGGCCGAGTAGCTCTAGTTTGTCTAATTTACTGAAGTCTCTCTTATTCAGTAATCCTCGTCCGCCTGTCTGTGTGTCTGTCTGTCTCAGTGTCTCTCCTCCTTTATTTTTAAAGTAGTATCATTCTTCCTTTTCTCGCCCCCTCCCCCACCTTCTTCTTCTCTCTTTATCTCCATCCCTCTTCGCTGTTTGTCAGACTGTTTGTTTATATGTCTGTCCGTCTGTCTGTTCGACTGTTCGACAAGCTGTTTGTCTTGTCTGCATGACCTATGCTGTTATTTGCAATTGGTATACATTTCCTACTTATCCCAGCTTCCATTCTCTCTTTGTTTTCATTTAGCCTTTTAACCGTTGACAGTTCTGTTCTTATATCAGTCCACCATATCTGCAGGTGGCTGCTCCGTTAATTGGCTTACTGTTTGTTTATAAAATTTCTATCCTGCTAGTGTTACAAACTAATATTTTACATCTTCATATGATTATAGGCTGTCTTTATCAGAAACAACGCTGTCTATTAAAGTTTCATTGAGTTCTCGATATCCGAGATTGACACAATCCTCGTGACTGACCCAAGGGCTTTTTTTTTTTTTTTAATCCCTGACGTTATTATATATTTCTACATTTGGCTGTCTTGGTAGTAAAAGATAGATAACAGAGATTTTGAGGTCTCAGCCTTTGCTCTAATGAGAGACATCGGAAATAAAACTTAGGATATTCATTGGTACTAGTTTTGAATAGACCCGTTCCACGATGGATGGGAATTCGGAAAAGCGTGCATGATTTTATGAAGAATATCCGATTTGTTTGAAACACAACTTTGTGTCTCTTCACGTTCAAACTCAGATTAGGTATAATAATGAAAGAGTAAGACGTAATTTTTTGAACAAAACTTAATGATCATCTCCTTATTGTGCATGAAAGAGATGTAGCTAGGTGAAATTTTTGAAATCTAAAACTGTGAAACTGTGCGCATCTCTATTTTTTTATGATACACTGAGTTGGCGACGACAATAGCAACAACAATAACAACAACAGCAACAACAAAAGACAGGAATTGAGTAGTTTAGATTAGAAAGTCACAATCATAATTCAAGGCTCGGAGAAATAATCCCTATTAATGGTTTTCAGGAAAGCCAACCCATTTTTCGTTTTCAAATATTTCAAGAAACAATGATCGTTTATATGCAATTCCACTATATGAAAGTTGAAAATATAACTTCATTTTTCCTTTCTTTTAGACCCGAGGTCATGGAAATTCATTAAGTAGTTTAGTTTTTTTTGTTTTGTTTTGCGATTGTAGATAAAGTTGGATTGCTTTTCTCAATAGGATTAACGTTACAGTCGTGAAGGATGGGCATGCATTTTCTGCTGACTTTATCCTCATCATTTTTGCTCCTGTTGTAAATTTCGTTTTGGACTGCTTTGCACGAGACGCTGTGAACAACCATGTCAATCTAAAGTGCTTCATTGGATAATAATGATTTTATTATATTATTACACAAATAAATCAGATTCACACAGGACACCCTAAACACTAACTAATAAAACGATATCCTATTGCTATCTTTGTTCTCTGCCACATTGTCGGTGCCAAGGAAAGAGGCAATGACGATAGCAATACAGATGAAGTTTATGTCGAAACGGTTATGGATGGGTAAATTGCAGTGGTGATCGCGCTAGTCTAGGATAAGTAGTGGAGACAACACTACGGTGAGCAGAATTATAATGTTTAAAATGTGAACGGTCATGGTTACCATTAGTGAGAGCGGTGGAATATGCTGCTGGTGCTGAGAGCATTATTTACATATTTATACTGTCATAGAAAAATGGTGCCAGCAAAAATAAAGAAGAAGAAAAAAAAAAGAATGACCTACAACGGGTGCACGGGGTGATTTTAAGGAGTAAAAGCCTCCTTTTTTCAGTATTTTTAGATTCATGTAGTAACTGTGAATAGCCCTGTGAACTACGGAGCCAAATTTCCGCGTCAAAAAATGGTGTCAGACATCCTTTCAGACGAAATTTAAGGTCAGACATCATGAGCTTTACATGTTCTTAGTTCTCTTCTTTCATCAGCTTTTCATAAGGTTTCCGCTGAACAGTCTTTCTCTGTCTTTCTCTGTCTGTGCTCTAATTGTCGAAATGGCTGCTTCCGCTGAGTATTATTTGGGTCAAGTCAGTATTCGCATCCTGACCTGACAAAAGTGCTATCTGAATCTTTGTGGTCGCCTCCATCGCTGCCATTATTTAATAGAAATGTCTCGAATTCCTGGACAGAGATGCTACTACAGCAGACAGCAAAGAGTATCTTCCAAAATGAAAGACAAAATCTTGGAACAACCAAATTCTCGAATTTTCTTTGGTTCTTCGTGATCATGAATACCAAGATACCCACTGTCAACCGGAAACAAACTCAATCCATTTACATTAAGAAATGATAAATAATGTGCCCAATTATGATCGGAATCTTTACTTTTTTTTAAATAAGTGGTTTGATTCGTCATCATTATCATCGTCATCATTATTTTCAAAAAAATGTCTTAAAATTAAGACAACTGTCCACCGGTAACTACCCAAATACATTTTTAACAAACGAAAAAAACCAACAACAAAAAAAAAACAACAGTATGAAGAATTTGATATGAATTAATAAAGTAAAGTGATGTCGCTGCCATCGTCATCATCATCATCATCATCACTAACACCATCACCCTCATCATTTTATAGGAATGTATTGAACTACAAACATAAATACATTAAAACAAACAACAAATCTGAAAAATTAATAAGTTGAAAATTGATTAAATTGATGAAACGCCAAATTTTAAAGCCTGCTTGACCCTTTATCAGTATTCTAATAATCATCATCATAATCATTCTCATTTTATACTGATGTCTTAATATTCAAGACGAGCGTCTGCCGGCAACTAAGCTTAACTTACATTACAAAAAAAAAACAAAACAAAAAACAAGCAATAATTAAACATTTTAGAACGTTAGAAACGTTAATGTTACAGGCCAAGCTTTTGAACGTTTTGGTTCTTCACTGGAGTAACCAGGACGTGAGCAATGAAAGTCATGATGATGATAGAAATAGAAATAGAGGATGCAGAGGTCAGTCTACTTATTGATGATATGACGTGGTTAGAAGTGATGAACGTTTGAGCTGTGGTAACAGTGAAAGTAATGATTAAAGTGGTAAGGGTAATTGCAGCAGTGGTTGTAGGGGTAAAAGTACCAGTAATGACAATACTGGTAGTGATGGTGGTATTACTAGCAGTATAATAGTAGCTTATAGTCATCATCCTCAGTACCACCACCATCCCAACCTTCATCATCATCATGCTTGTTGATCTCTTAAACTTAATTTCACTCAAGACTAGCTTAATGTGCCATGTTATGTGTAGCTGATATAAGAATCATTTTATTACCTCGAGCAAGGCTATACGAAACATCGTTGCGCGAGGTTGGTTAAACATTACATAATATGTAGATCGTTGTATCCATGGCTGTGAAAGATGTTATTGAAAGTCTTCGTGCAACATTGGTAATACTAGTCTGGCCCAGAATTATAATGTAGAAAGATAAAAGTTGAGCCACGCAACTCTTGGATTATGAAAGCTAGAAAGATACTATGAGGGCCAAATCTTACTCATGGAATGGCACATGCAGTGGATTAGCGTGAGTGGAGGTCCTTGTCCACAGCCTTGAAAGGATGATGGGCGACCAAAATGATAAAAATGTCGATATTCACTTCGTTTTCAGCATTTCATTTCTACATATTTCTTGTTTGTTTATATTGACAGATTGGGCTAGTTTGCTGAGCTGGTATACCCTGTTTTCGTAATTGTACACATTTCCATAAAAAGATTATTGTGAGACAGAGCACGATCAGGATGACGTCCTCATATTTGTTTTTTGTTTTTTTATATATGTTATTTTTAAGTTAGTACCGGTTGACATCTATGTTTTGTTTTTGAAGACATTTCTAAAAAATGATGATGATGATGATAAAAAGCCAACGAGGTTCGAAAATTTGGCGAATGATGCCAGCTTATTCAATTTCTATCATCTCGAGTTCTTCATAATTGTTATTTGCTTCTTTTTTATTTGATTAGTTACCGGTACACAGCCATCTTAAATTTTAAGACATTTTTTTTTTTTATAAAACGATGTTGATAATGATGATTATGATAATGAAGATGATTTTGTTATTGTTGTTGTTGCCTTGATGAAAAGTCAGACGGGATCGAACATTTGGCTCTCCTTTTATTTTATCAATTTTCAACTTATTAATTTCCAAAATTTGTTATTTCTTTATTTTAATGTATTTGATTAGTCACCGGTTGACAGTTTGTATCTCGGAGTTCGATACTTGTATGTAAAATAATGAAGATGATGATGGTTTTATCCATGAGATAACAATAGAAGCAGAGGTGACAATAACAGAAGGTTTAGGAAATAACGTCGATGATGCTACGGATTAGTTGATCGTGACAATGGCACGATAGCAGAAGCAGCTAATGCATGGATCAAGAACAATGATAGCGATGATGATGGTAGAAGTATGGGATGCAGAGGTGCTTATTGGTGAGAAGGTGTGGTTGGAAGTGATGATGAGCAGCAGCAGTTGTAGTAATATCGAAAATAGTAATAAAAGAAATAAAAGGCTACGCAGTAAATATAGACATAATAGCAGTTTTAATATCAGTCATGATAGTAGTGGCAGTGATATGAGTAGCAGTAGTAATGGTAGTTATCGTAGTCAAAGTGTCAAAAATAGTGGCAATAGTAGTCGTTGCAGTAATAAAAGAAGCAACTTAGATGTAACAGTATCAATAGTAACAATAATATAAAAGTTGTAGATTGTAGCAGTGGTAGCTTTAGTGATCGTAGTGGAAGTAATAATAGTAGAAGCACTGCTGATTGAAATGATAGTAGAAATAGACGTAGTCGTAGCGGCAGTAGTAGTAGATGCAGTAGTCGAAACAAAAGAAATAGACGCTCTTATTTTCAAATTCACAATAACAACACACATATTCTTTTTTTTTTAAACTGATTTTATTTTCTGTTTGCTTCACTGCTATATATAGATACAGATATGTTACCTTCAAGAATGATATCATTCTATCTGTTGCACCATCAATGACAACAAATTACAGTGTGATGTAAATGAAGATTCTGTAATAATATAACAGATGTAGATGTGTAACAAATAACGTCTTCTCCCATGGCCATTTACGTCATAACACAAATAAAGAGACTCACTACACAGAAATAGATATTCTTAATCTATAATGTAACAAGTCTGAGGCGAATCATGAATCTGAAACACACCAGTAGAATTCTAACAACGCTCCGGCGGTTCTAAAAATGTAAATACGAGGGTGGATCAAAGGTAATGCCTGTTTATATTTAATTCATGTACATGTATTACGATAATTATGGAGACGTGAATCGTTTCAAACAATTATTTGAAACATTTTCAACAAGAAATCAACCTTCAGTATAGTCACCACGACGATCGATGAGTCTGCGCAACCGTTTTATCCAAGACAGAAATCCATTTTGGGAAAATTCCACATCACGCTGCCTCACCCACATCCGGATTGCATTCTTGACTTCATCGAGGTCGTCGAATCTCCTATATTCCCACGAAAATTGTCCTTCATGGATGGGAAAAGATAAATTCTGACGAAGCGAGGTCAGGACTTATGGAGGATGAGGAACCACAGACCAACCCATGCGGGCAATCCAAATGTGGATGAGGCGGCGTGGTGTGGAATTTTTCCAAAATGGATTTCTGTCTTGGATAAAACGGTGCCGCAGATGCGTCGACCGTCATGGTGACTATACTGAAGGGTGATTTCTTGTAGAAAATGTTTCAAAGAATTGTTTGAAACGATTCACGTCTCCATAGTTATCATAATACATGAATTAAATGCAAACAGGCATTACTTTTTGATCCACCCTCGTAATAATGGTTATATAATAAAGTGATTCTGACAGGATTAGAATTAGAGATTGATCGCTGTCGACAGGTAAGTCATTTTGCATTTCAGTGCCAGCTGCCATTTCTTACAAATCTGCTTATTTCAAACTAGGGAATTTATCTTTCAAAAAGTTTACAACCGTTTGAATTATGTAGCGCCCAAAGACATGTAACAAGCAGTTCTTGTGCACTGAAACAATTAATCGCTTTGTGTTTATAAAAAGATATTCGGATAGCCTACTTCAGGCTATCGTGGACAGAATCATAAGGTTTCTCTAATTTGACAATCGAAAATCCTTGAGTATTAAAACCGAATTGCTTTATGTCTCTCTCTCTCTCTATATATATATATAGATCTATATAAACTTGTTAAATATTCGGACAGCCAACTTCACCCCATCATAGACAGATGATATCTCTAAAACTTGACAATCACAAGAAATGATCATGGCAAACAAACTAACACGATTTACGTGACAGAGACGAGCTGAACTCGACCTAAAACTTTACGCTTGCGAGCTGGACACTCGAAACTTGCTAGCTTACTAAACCTGTGTCTGTACAAACCCCAGCGTGAAATCAGTGCACTCTGATCAAGCTCGTATATCAGATCACGAACCTAAGAAGTAAAACTTATGCAGTCAGTTTCAAACAAACGTGAGTGTTTGTATGGTCTTGTGTTCAAAACCCAACATAATGCCATGAACACATGAGCTCTCTCGGATCTCAGTCGTGGTAGGCTGGGAATTTTGAAAGATCGAATTCTGCTCGTTTCTGATGTGCGCGATAGGCTTATAACAAAGCTTTACATAGTTAATCAACAATGCTTTACTTTCTAATAGCATGCCCCACAAGATCTGCAGAAAGCGAGAGGGGGTGCATTAGATGCCTCTAAAGATATATGTATATATATGTATATATATATATATATAAATCTGGTATTCACAGCAGTATACTGTACACATTTTATACAGATGTCTTAATACAAACATAATATACAAAGTTGGTCAGCTGATGAAGACTATAAATGCAGCTACCAGGTGATTGTTTTTACATAACAAATCCCTTGCATGATCATAAATAAGATATCGAGCAGTAAACTTACAATGCAAGATCTGATCTTGTAGCACTGGTTTTAAATGTGAAGCAACCGTACAAAAACAATAATGACAACAACAACAACGATGATCATTGATATCGCCCTGATCTCCTCATGCCGTTTCACCGCTTGCTACGTCACACAGGCAATTGGGCACAATGCTTGTGACATTTGACTAAGACTTCCCTTATCCATCTTTCTTTCTTTCTTCCTTTCTTTCTGTCTTTCTTTAACTTACTTTTTTCTTTTTTTCTTTCTTTCATTCTTTGTCAATTTATTTATTATTAATTTATCAGATTATTTATTTATTATTTATTTATTTATATTTTTGTCATGGAAATGTTTTCGCAGACTGTATCCACTATGCCTCTGAGGAACAAGAAATAGGAACAAGAGATATCTATCTATCTATCTATCTATCTATCTATCTATCTATCTATCTATCTATCTATCTATCTATCTATCTATCTA